>CANNZV010001218.1:172809-251503 GCA_947561585.1 Caprella mutica | reverse complement strand
GTTACGGTTATTCATAACTCAAAAAGTATTTAACGACATTGCCTTAAATTTAATGGGAATAATGACACTTGCCGAAGATGCGGACTTGTTCCTGAGACAAGAACTCAAATTATTGAAGAATGCTCATATTATCACAGGAAGTACTCTACGTACTCTGAATAGACTTCTAACAAACCTCCACAGAATCACCAGGACTATCAGCTCTCCGCACCTTTCTACCATTCTTGAAAGAATTGGGATTCTGGCAGATTTCGACAATTAGTCTCAACATTGGTTCATTGAGGGTTAAGGATTTCCGGCGGAATTGCAGTTTAAGAATATATTCTTAATTAAGCTGCTGTAATTAAATCCGGTTTACAAATCTGGATCTGAATATGAAATTACCTACTATTAACCAATATCAATTCTCCCCTATATGATGTGTAGCCTTTGAAAGGTATATTTATAATAAAATGGTCACAGTTTTAGTCGTGTATAATGGCTTTCAGTTTTGATTTAGGAAAGGAAAGTGTACAATGAATAAATGTTCTCTGAATGTCGTTAATTGTGTTTATGAGGAATTAAATCGTAGAAAAAATTGAACAGGTGTATCTATTAAGTTCAGTAAAGCATTTGACACAGTGAGCCATGACTTTATTATTAGAAATTTATTTCAATAAAGAATTTGATGACTGTGGTGGTTTCAGAGTTAACTCATGGGTCGAAAACAATGTGTAAGAATTGGTTCCCACTTTCATGGTTAAAGCATCCATTTTTGTGAAACATTCAGGAATAGTGATATCCAACTTGAGTCTTTGCTAATTTATATTAATTTATATTAAAAAAAGAAATCAAAAGATTTTCCTAACAAAATTAGAAATATCACCTGAAACCAAAGTGTATATACAAAAAAAAATCAAGAAAAGAAGAATGATGTTATTTCGATTTGGATGAAGTAAATGAAAATTCAAATACAGAAATGATATAATAACCTCTTTGATTTTAATTAAAATAAAAGCTTTTGTGGATAAAGTGTATTTGTAACTTATAAAGTTGATATCTTCCCATTCGAATATAAAAATTCTATTAAAACCGTTTGTTTTTTATTTAGATGTATTTTACACTATTATATAATATCACTGTAAGTGTTAATTTGCCTTTAACTTCAGTTATTCACATTAAAAATAATAAAATAAATGAAAGAATAATTCAAACAAATTTCAGGCACATTATTTTTTATTCGTAAAATATATTCAGTACTGGATCTGGTGATTGAATAAAGTAAATTATTCTAAAATACAATGGGAGAATAATTTAAAAAAAAGTGTATTTTGATATGAATTTCAGAGGGAGCTTTACACACAAAATATACTTCCTTAAATTATGCAAACATCAAATTATGCATAAGTAGTTATTTACCAACTGGTGGCAAGATGAGAAACAAAACTTTGCCTACACTTCAGCTCTGTTTGTTTCTGCAAGATGACCAGCCAAATGAACTGAAAAAACTGGAAAAGAAAGAAATTTATCGGTAAAATGTGGAGAATCATTAGAAATGAATATGAAATAAAAGATGAAATTTGAAGCAGTCTTTGAAATTTAAAGCAAATAGGTAAATGTATATTGGTAATAAAATGCAGTTGAAGATTAGAAGATATTTGAAATTTGTGCTTTTAACTAAATACAAGTAAAGAAAACCTACTAAATGATAAATCACTGACTGAATTAAACATGTATCAAAAATTGTCTATAAAAGCATATTTTGGTACGGGATACGGACTATTCTAGATTTCTTAGTAAGTTTTTGAAAAAAATAGTTTGACCAATAAATTTATTTTAAACATTATTGCGTGGAAATTGGTCACTTAACAACACCTTTTCCTCAAATCTGACTACTTGAAAAGTCTTGATTTAAGGATTTCTACACTCTAACTTATGTAAGTGTATTTTCATAAAAATGGTTAATCCATTGTAAATTCTTTAAGGTATAAATATTAAATATGCGTAATAGAAAAAAAGACACTATAAAAAGAGGCCAATATTAAGTGTAAAAGAAAAAGATCTATAGTAGGGTTACAAATTTTTGTAATATATTAATTTTCAAATTATTAAACTACAATTAAATTTATTAGTGTTAAAAGTAAATATATCACCATTTTTTATAATAACTGGCAAAGAAAATAATAAATTCACGATATGTATAACTATAGAGCTGGAATAAATTGAATTAATCGTAGCTGCATAGACTAAATTGTGACATTTCGCAATCTCTTACTATTGCCATAATGTTTGAACTTTGTAGCATATCTTAATTATATGCAAATTTACGAAGGCACAGTTTTAAAATAAAAGCGACCAATATGGACACATACGGAAATCAAAACTAAAAAAAGATTGTATTATTGTTAATAATGTGTCTTCTATTGATAAATTGTTTGTTTTATCAAAATTATAATTTAATAGCCCAAAATAATAGTATTATATTCGGCGGGGAAAAGTCCGGCGGGGAATAGTCCGGTGGGGAAAAGTCCTAGTGCCGTCAAAATGACCCCATATGATTTTGTTTTAAAACCGTCTTATTTTTTCTCTTTCTATAAAGAATTTCTCTCTTTTGTGAAACTCCATTTGATATTTCCTATTGCGTTAATTTCCAGGACAATATCCTCTTGCACAGCCCAAATATCCCCCCCCCCCCATTTCGTCACTACTGAAGTAATTTAACCTCCACCCTTTCCATCCCAGACCCTCAGCCAGACCCTCAGCCTGACCCTCAGCCAGACCACTCAACCTCCTATATTTATGCATGTGTTTCCTTAAAAGAGGTGTCTCGTACGGCTTTTTCAATTGTCCTGTTATCCTTTTTATCATATGATCATAGATGATGACCCAACCGATAACTCGGGTCTTATTCTGCATAGTATGCACCTTAATATTTTAACCTTTAGAATATTTATATAATCAAGCAAATGCTTACCTGCAACATTTGGCTAGCGTGACTCTCCTCTAGGTAAGGCATCTACCTAGTTACGGTAATACCATCCGAGTACAAGAATGGAGAGGGAGAAAATTAAGATAATAGTCGTGATGCTTAACCAATCAATGCATTTATTCACATGCTTTACTGTCCCTGTGCAATGTTCACAATATCTGAAAATAAAACAGAATTAGGTATTTGTATTAACTTCTCAAGCTATCAATTTGAGAAATATTATAAATACTGTCCTCAGTTATTTTTAACGTTAATGATGAATTAGTTAATTCATTTCAATCTTTTATTTTTCACCAAATCAGTTTCCAAGCTAAGTTTAAGTGTTTGAATATTATCAATAGAACGTTAAAGCTTAAAAAATAATTATGTTAATGAGTTATAATACCGAATGCCTTTTCTCTTTACGGTAGTATATTTGAAATGAAAATTATTTTAGGTTTTGGTGTTTTAGGACTATCAAAAATATTCAGTGAGTAGAAAACAGTTTTTTGTACACAATAAATATATTTTGATAAGCTTAAACCATCATAATTTTACAATAATGTTAATTGAAAATTTTCAATCCGGTAATAGAAAATCAAAATTGCCCTAAACACCATGAACCAAAATAGTCGAACATATTTTCATGAAACGAAACCGATAAGTGGGCCATGTACCCTTTACCATTTGACTAACAAAAAATATAATTTTAAAGTGATAGTATTTCTAATTATCACTTAGTATTTCCTAGAGAGATGTTCTTCATATTTCACTACACTCACCTATTGCTTAGTGAGTATTCACTGTTTGAGAGTTGGTTCCGATTGTCAGGGCGTAAGACTTCTCTTCTGGTGCACAGAGCGCATCTAGTGGCATTACCATTGTCTAAGGTATCTTGATCTAAAGAATCTTCCTCTGAAGCATCTTCATCTGTGATATCTCCATCATCAAAATTCTCATCACCTAAGATATCTCCATCTACCCTATCTTCACATAAGAAATCTTCTTCTGACATATCTTCATCTAAGTACTCATCATCTGAAGTATCTTCGTCATAGCTATCTTCTTCTAAATCAGCAAATTTATAAAGATTAACCATATGTTGAAGAAACCTTATATCTTTAAACTCATCTGGATTTTCACCATTAAAATCACGAAAAAATTGACACATCTTTTCATCATTAGTTATCTCAAATAATTTATTAATCAAATATTTCTTTTCTTCTTCTTCTTCCGTATTTACAATAAGATAAATTAGGGATTCTAGCTGTTCGATCCTAAGAGAATACTCGGGATTATCTTTTTCAGAAACTATCTGCATACGTTCTTCTTGATTCTGTCCCGATGTTTCTTCCAGTATCACCTCCTCAATCATCTCCTTATTATTATCCAGATTCTTCTTTTCTTCCTCTCCCGAAATACTGTTTATCTTTCCTTCCATATTTGACATCGTGTTTCAACTGCAAAAGGAAAAGTGACATTAATTAACAAACAATAATCATTATAGATATTAAACCTGCAGCAACTTATATAAGTGTAAACTATCTTTGACTTAAAAGAATATATTTTATTTCTAAATATAGGATATTAGTAATAGGTATATATCGAACATTGTGTCCAATGTCCATTTTAAAAATATGATTGACATAAACTAGAATATAAATATTAAAGGGTGGAGCGTTTTTTCAACTTTTTAGAGTTGGGTTTGGTAACAGTAATATTTTTCGCTCTGGTGCATAAAAATAAGGTAGGCACAATTTAAGACCCCTGGGTCATCATCTTCATCACCCGCAAGGGCCCCAAAGATATGAAAAATAACTAAAAATCGTATTTTAGTTAATATTGTTTCTTAAATTCTATTTTCTATCAAATCACTCCGCAATAGCGACACATAACGAGAAAATAACCACCTTAAAATTCTGTAAAAATTTCAAAGCCATAAATAAAGGGAAAATACCTAAATAATACCCAATTTTACAAAGAGTTTAAGTTTATCTCAATTGTCAAAGTAAGAACGTTTATGATATTCTGTATCAATATTGTAATTCAAAAATATATAAATAGAATTTATTAAATATATATTAAAGTTACTTCATACCCCACGAGGTCCCCCAATTCCCTCATATAATGGGTCTCAAACCCTTAAAAATCTGAAGGAATCCAACTGTTAATCTTATGATTACAGTATAGTTTAATTTACTATGGAAGTGCAAGTACCTGTTGATTTTGGGGGCAAAACATTAATTAATAAGATCAGACTGTTTCAGGTCCTCCCAAATGAATACAGAGATGTAATGGATGGTGTGTAGCTTCTCTGTAGCACAGTGGTAAGAGCTTTCGCCTAATGTGAGTGAGGTCGTGAGTTCGAGTCCCGCACTGACTCAGTGGAATTTAAGCCCAGTGTGAAAGAGTGTTTAATGGCTAGGAAGGAGTCACCTCTCTGGGATTATCATTAATCAATTGGGATTATTATTAATCTAATGAATATTATTGATATATGGTGTCCTCCAAAATAATGGTTATTATGCCCAACTGAATAATCTAATACTCATATTGATTAATGACGAATCACTTGCAATTCGCGACTGGGATTGAGAAGAGTTCTCAATACATACAGTTTTCAAAATGACGAACCAGTATGAAAATTTCAATCTTCAAATTTAAAATATAATGTTACAGTTTACATATTATGAAATTATAGACTGTCAAGTAAATGAATTGACTGACTTCTTACCCCCTAAGTAATAAATATGGCAATATGCAATTGAAATAGCAACAGATTGCGGATTCCAAATAATAAATTAAATTCTCAATCAAGAACAAATTTTTTTACTGATTTATCCAATAGTTTTAATAGGAAAATCATCGAGAGATGGCGTAATAAGAACAAGAATCAAAGGAAGAAAAAAAAGACCCAAATTTGAAACAAAAAACACTACAAATGATTTGATCTTCTTCTTTGATGGGCTGGATGAAGTTAAACGCAACTAAATCAATGTTATGATCTCTGAGATGTTTTTGAATTTATAAAACAACTCAGTTTTAATATGTCACGAAGATAATAAAACATACAGATTTTAAAGGGATTGAGGCCCATTATATGAAGGTTGGGGGACCTCGTGGAGTATGAAGTAACTTTAATATATATCTAATAATTCCTATTTATGTATTTTTGAATTACAATATTGATACAGAATATCATAAACGTTCTTATTTTCAGAATTGAAATAAACTTTATTGAACTCATAGTGAAATTGGGTATTTTTTTACGTATTTTCCCTTCATTTTAAGACCTCTGGTGGGGATGAAGACGGTATGTTTTGGATTTGAAATTTTTACTGCATTTCAAGGTGGTTATTTTCTTGTTAAGTGTCACTAATACGGAGTGATTTGATAGTAAATAGAATTTAGAAAAAATATATTAACTAAAATACGATTTTTAGTGATTTTTCATTTCTTTGGGGCCCTTGCGGGTGATGAAGATGATGACCCAGGGGTCTTAAATTGTGCCTACCTTATTTTTATGCACCAGAGCGAAAAAATATATCACTATTACCAAACCTAACTCTAAAAGTTGAAATAAAAAACACCATTCTAATATATATATATATAAATATACATAATAAATGCATCATAAGAATAATATTATTATTACATAACATTTTAGTTATATTAATATCTCATTATTAATATCTTATATCTCATTATTAAACATAAATAAAACTGTACTATAAAAGCATACATATACAGCATGGGCCACAAAATTTTTTCCGCTTTTTCAAATACTTGTAAATCGTTAACCAATAAACAAAAAAACTGTATCTTGGTCTCTTTTTCTCCGCCTCTTATTGTACTATCAACAGGCAGAAACAATTTTGAACTGATGGACATAGTTTAAGAACAGGTAAGCAAAGAGTGAGGGTGATTATTTTTGTCATTGCGCGAAGGTTATTCTTAGAATCACTCTGTGATTTTACTTACTAAAAGGCAGTGAATAAAAGGAAAAAATTAAAATGGTAGACATTTTAATACAGGGTGTTTACACTTCTTCCTTAGAAATTATTTTGAAATAGAACAACTTCAGTTACATTTTGATCTCATCGAAGTTTTCACTCTGAATATTCGTTCTTCGCTTGTTCATTGCATGGTTAAGGCACGCTACACACTTGCATTTTTAACAGCGCAGAGAGCTGAGAGTGTTTTTTTTTTATCGCTGAATTAAAAATTTAACGTGATTTTTCCATCAGCGATAAAAAAAACGAAAGTGCAAACACATTTTAAGAACAGCTTTTTTCCGCGCTGTTAAGAATGCAAATGTGATGCAGGTCTTAACCATGCAATGAACAAGCGAAGAACGAATATTCAGAGTGAAAACTTCAATGAGATCAAAATGTCACTGAAGTTGTTCTATTTCCAAATAGTTTTCAAGGAAGAAGTGTAAGCACCCTGGATTATAATGTGTACCATTGTAATTTTTTCCTTTTATTCACTGCCTTTAAGTAAGTAAAATCACAGAGTTAGCTCTAAGAATAACCTTCGTGAAATGACAAAAATAATCACCCTAACTCTTTGCTTACCTGTTCTTAAACTGTATCCATCAGTTAAAAGAGCTTTTACCAGTTATTAGTACAATAAGAGGCGGAGAAAAAAAGAACCAGAAACAGTTTTTTCGTCCATTGGTTAACGATTTACAAGTATTTGAAAAAGCGGAAACATTTTTGTGACCCATACTGTATATTATTTAAACATAGGAACATTGACATATATTCGCATTAATACATATCGTATTATGTAAATACAATATATACATAAAATATGCATTAATATATAATTATATACTATATGGAACTCGCGGTATTCGAACCCTGGACCTTTAGAGTACTGTGCCAGAGCTCTACCGATTGCCCTACGATAAAGGAGAAAATAGATCCCTTACGGACTCTATTTTCTTTTCCCACGAACTCCATCAAGTATTTATGTTTCATTCAGTATGCTATTATTAATGAGCGTCAGTCCTTCAGCAATAATATATATCTGGCGGTCTCAGGACCTACAACTTTGAATGTAATTATATATGTATATAAACTTATTTATTATATACGTATTTACAAGTATTTGCACATATGACGTAAAAGTCCTAACTAAAACAAATCTTCGTATGAATCAAATGTATAACGAAACGCACTATTGAATAATAAATGTGATTAATTTTATTCTAAAAGACATGTATTATTTTTTTCATTTCCACTTTTGAAATAGTATTCGTACATAAGAGAAAAAATATCTTAATTTAATACTCTGTAGTAAATGTATGTAATTTCTTATTACTGAGTTCACCAGTTCAATTCCTGTACGTCTCCATTAATGATTTGCACACATGAATTGGTATATATTTTGTCGCATTATTCTATTTATTCATGACAAATGGTCATTATTGTACTCAATGTTTGTTGGTGCTCTTTTCCAAAATTCGTATTTTCAAATGTTGGCCAAAACTCTCCATTGGGTTCAAGTCTGTGGACTGTTTTGGCCATTGCAAGACACCAACGTAATTTTCAGCAAACTTATTTATATAGTAGATGTTTTACAATAGCCAAACTTGAACACAATTAGAATATTAAGGTAATATTTAGAAAATAATTGAGAAAAAAGCACCAACAAGTACCTATAACTATGAAGTAATTAGTTAAGATAATGGCACAAAATAGTACTCAATGTATATACGAATCATTAATTTAGACGTACAAGAATAGACTGGTAGCTGTTGACTCAATAAAAGATACAAATTAATAGTATTGAATTCAGAAAATATATTATATCTATTTCGTACGAATATTTTTTCACCAGTAAAATTGGAAAAATTAATACATTTCAGTTAGAATAAGAATTAATCAAGTTTAATATTACTATTTAATAGTATACATATAATGTACAAAGATTTGTTTTAGTTAAATCTTATACATAGAAAAGAATATTTTTATTCATGTAAACGAATACCTCTGTTCCTCCTACTGTATAGATTACACATATGCATTAAATGGGTCTATAGGTTCTAGGAAATTTTGGTCTTGGAAAATTCGGTCTCAGTTTATAATGTTGTTATTAAAGAACAATAACAGAAAAAGTTGAAATTATGAGTACAGAAATGTGTAGTTTATTTATTAAAAGTGGATAACATCATTAACCGTTGCAAAATGATACGTAACATTAGTTATTTTGACGTTTATTTAACAAGAGATTTGAGCGGAAAATTCGGTCTCAGGTTTAAATATAACTTATGAATTAAATATATCGGGGGGCATAACACCCTGTCATGTCATTATGCAATTATTCATGAAGTGTGCAGTTCAACGAACTACATTACGGTCATTTATTTTGAGAAGTCATTTATATAATTCTGAGACCGAAATTTCAAGACCGAATATTCCCAGACCTAATTTTCCGGCCACCTAAAAATACATACGAACTTACATACATTACACATACATACGAACATATAAATCATGATATTCGAACATATATACATTACACATACATACGAACATACAAATTTTAATAAACGAACATACATACATTAAATATGCATACGAACATTTATACATATGTTCTAGGTATATTCCACACAGTATATTCCACCCCGGTATATTCCACCCCGGTAAATTCCAACCCAGTATATTCCACCCCAGGTAAATTCCACCCCTGTGACAGTGCTCATTTGGGTGACAATATAATTTTTATTTTTAGGTGGCCATTTGTTAAATAATTCGTACCGATGAAAAAGTAACTCAGACGATATCCTGAGACATTTGGACAATATTTAGAGGTAGCTCAAGTCAATTGAAATTTTATCCTAATAGAAATACAAATATTCTTTATATGGTAGTTTATTTCAAGATATACGTGTTGGAAAAGTAAATATCAATTCCTTTTTAACAGGAAACTGCACATGTGCTCTTACAGCAATAGTTAGATGAGGTATGAAAAGGATCGACTGGCAGAGACAACCCATTGAATGTTTTTGCTCTTTGCTTATAAGTTGCTGTTTTGGATTCTAGGACCAAATTCCCCGTGATCAAAATCTCTCAATGTAAAAAAGGCAATAATCTCCCAGTCTTAAAACCCTGTACAATAATTCCCTTTCCCCGTCAAAAACTTATTGGTTAAAAAAAAGCCTTCTGTCAAAAATCACCACTCTTACAAGAAGTTGAAACACCAAATTCAAAATGAAATAAATATAACAAGAAGTACTAAATGACATCATATTACAACTATTATCGCTGTCGTGTTGGCGATAGAGAAGAAAATCAGCTTGAGATTGAAAATCTAAATACCTCAACTGATAAATGCGTTCACACAACCTTTCTTTCTGCTGTACTTTTTACATATGTAGTGAAAATTTAAAGTTTGTGATTAGCCAGCAAAGTGTTTAATTTGATACAGTGAAAATGCAAGGTACCTAGTATTATATATAATATTAATATATAATTAATATCAATAACTAAACAAACCTATCAAGTAAAGTGGGGTGGAAAATACCGGAGTGGAATATACTGGGGTAGAAAATACTGGGGTGGAATACACCGGTCACCAATACATATACATACGTGCATATATACATAATATACGAATATATATGCATTACATATGCATGCGACATAATCATTATAATATACGAGCCTATATACATATATAATATATATATTTAAACATATATCTTATAATATACGAACATTTAAATATAAAACATTGGTTTAATTAATAGTAAATGTATTTCAATTGAATAAAGTTTGAAATACAAAGAAGACCATCGAAAAGTGGTACCGAAATTTCTCTGTCCGATAGTTCTCTTCTGTCCCTTTGTTCTAAGACTTTAGGACTAACTATTCGAAACCAACCGGCTTCGAAAAGTGTGACGTCATTCATAATGACGTCACACTTGACGTCAAGATAATATAACACAAAGGATGACTTACTAAATGTTTAGAAATGAACACAACTCATTATGACAATATTTGATATTATTGTAGTTTTGTTTAAAATATTCTTGTTATATTTTCTGTACAAAATACGGTTAATTTATTGAATATTTAGGAGAATTAATTGGCAATCTTCTTTATAAACTAATAATGGAAGTGAGGTATTATATTTTATCATAATGTTATATGTAAGACACGTGGTACTCAGTTACCGGGGAATTAACTAATACCACGTACGTGGTAACAGCTAATACAACGTAGTTACCCTGGCAACAAAGATTTAGTCCTTGGATAATCCAGGAATATCCCAGGAATATATCTTTATTTCCTGGGATATTCCCTTAGATCCAAGGAACAAATCCTTGTTGCCAGGGTATAGTAGCTAGGAATATGTTATTTAAATTCACAAAATTTAATTAGGTATTTTCAAAAATATATTACAAAATCAAATAAAAATTAGAGTAGCTGTGAGTTCCGAGTAATCTTAGGGTTCCACATTTTAAACCATATAAGAAAAATATAGATACTATTTCTCATAAAAAGAACATATACATTAATTAAAATTAATGTAATATAATATTTCTTATATGATCGAAATTTTAGACCTGTTCGATAACCCGGAACTTACCCCATGGAATAATAGAACAAAGAGATGAACATCGGTAATATTATCAACCTGTGATTTAGTTAACAAATATTTGAAATTAGGTAACAGTATCGATATTTCCTATCTCAATATTAGCTAATATTCAACTGCCAAGTCAATGGTGATGTTTGTAATGTTTCTCACCTTTCTTCACCAGGACAGCACACCTACAACCTCCTCTCACAAAGTACAGATAATTAATGAGTGAAACTCAAATTAAATCAAGTCTCATTCGAGTTTGGACAATCAAGAGTCAATCGAAACGTTTAGTGTTCGACTGTACGTGACGTCATCACAGCAACATTCTAAAATAAAGTATAAGGCAATCGAAGAGTGTTAAATTATAAAAATGTTTATTTATTGCTATTATATAAAAAGAGTAATGGATATGTATTCAGTTAATACAACTTTTCGAATTAGGTGAATTGCCTTGATCACAAATCAGGGTACAAGAACATAAACTGGTATAGTACCTAGTAGACGACACAAAAATATGACGTCACCACAACAACACATTCCTTGTTTGTGACCGAGCGGCTCATAATTCCTCGTATTTGCATGTTAATATCGAAAAGTTTGAAGTCATTATATAAGGGTTTCGTTCGAAAGAAAAGCGAAAATGGCGATTGAACCTCAAAGTTCAATATAGAGATATCCCGCGCAAAAAATGGATATTCCCAAAACATTCTCGGAATATTCCCAAGGAATATTCCATGATGATCATTTTTCGATATTCAGGAAATTCAGTTTTTTGACACTTTTATGGAATAGTCCCAAAAATCACAAGGGAAAATCTAGGGAATCGCAGAGATGAATCTCAATGGAATAATGAAGGAATACCAATGGAATAAGACATTAAAGTAAGAGGGAATATTGAAGGAATTCCTATGGAATAAGACATCCAAAGTAAGAGGGAATATCTATGGAATGAGACATCTAAAGTAAGAGGGAATATGTAAGGAATACCTATGGAAGAAGACATCTAAAGGAAGAGGGAATATTGAAGGAATACCTATGGAATAAGACATCTAAATGAGGAGGGAATGTTAAAGGAATACATATGGAAGAGGACATCTAAAGGAAGAGGGAATATTGAAGGAATACCTATGAAATAAGACATCTAAATGAGGAGGATATATTGAAGGAATACATATGGAATAAGACAACTAAAGGAAGAGGGAATATTGAAGGGATATCTTTTGAATGAGTCATCCAAAGAAAGAGGGACTGTTGAAGAAGTACCAATGGAATAAGACATCCAAAAGAAGAAGGATCACTGGCCATGTATCACTATTCACTTGAGTGCATAACTTAAATGTCACATAGCTATACACCAAGAAGTTTAACTTGAACAAATAACTGTATAAAAAAATCTACGAATATTAACACTTTAATTACAGGACACATTGCTTAAATCTAGACATTTCCACAATTGTCCTTTTGAACTGGGATGAAATGAAAGAAACTAAACATACGTCAATCATTTTATTAAAATATCAAATAGTACATGATTTAGAAAGAGCTTATGTAATCAAGCACAAATTAATTCCTGGGCAACTTGTTTATATGTTGTTGAGGCTCTAATTATGTTCTATAAACTCTCAGTTTTTTTCACTAGATATTTCTTATTTATTCTATACCGCTATGGTTGTACTTTTCAATTGCAATGTTTTCAATTTTTAGTTAAGAAAGGCTCACAGGTTTCATTTCCCATCACCTTCTCATTTTCCTCTTCCATCTGTTAATGCAGTCAACACTCAACAGTGCTATCGTTTCTTTTTGCAAAATTATTGACCACTACAATCGATTGGTGGTAGCTTAATTTGCTATGAGCTACTTTCCTGTGTGACAACTAGTACAAAGTCTTTTGCATTTGGTTCTTTACATTAACCTGGAGCAAATTTATTCAATCAAACACTTAATTTTGTCATTATTCTTAAATTCCTTCATATTCTCGACTATGAAGTGAATCTAGTGGTGTCAGCGCAGCTATAGTTTTAGTGCACGCACTTCATACTATATAGTTCACACAACGAAATGAATAGGACATGTCTCTAGATTTGTAACTTCTTAAAGTAAACCATATTGCCAGAAACTGTGACAGTGGTACCTAAAAAGAAAAAAAAAATTAATTATCATCTATCAATAATCTGTATTCAATAAGTTAATCCATAAACTAAATAAAAAACATAAGTGATTCATTCAAATTTTAAAAGATGAAAAAGTAGATAGTAAAGGGAATACAGAATTAGATAAGGAAAAAGGTTTTGAGAAACCATAAGGGTCAAAAAAGTAAAAAAATCAAAGGCTCATGAACGAAGAAAAGCTACTATGAACATTATTAACACTGAAAATCATTATTGGCACTTTTAAAATTTTAATATTAAAATCTAGTCAGTTAAAGAACAGGTCACTGAAGAAATAATTCTATGAAATTTTATATTTCACTTACAGAGGATAGAGAATATATATTGTTTAACCTAGGTTATAGCTAAATATTCATAAACATTTCGTAAAATAAATTAACATAGTGAAACCATTTACAATTAAAGTATAAACTGAGTATATATGAATAGAAATAGGACTACAAACTAAAATAGTACGGTAAGTAGGTTCATGCAGGTAAATTGCAGCATTTTAATTTTTCATTGCATTTCAATTCTGAACCAAAATTCCATTACTATGTTGCATAGCTATCAAATGGAGCGCAGTGCATGCTATAATTTATTAATTTAAGTTTTTAACGTGTGTTTTGAATATATGAAGTGTATGTTGCTAGAAGCCGCAGTTAGTTAGTGTGCCGCAATTTACATGCTTGACTCTACTCTTATTCCGTTATCACCAGATATCAATACTTAACTTTAAACCAAAATTTAAAATTGCTGAGTGATAACTGCTGTTGATGAAATATGAAACAATGGTGTACATACGTTAAACATTTACAATTACAATACTAACCTCTTTTATCTTGAATTGACACTAATTTAACTACTATCTATTATAACCCGTCTATTACGTCTGAACTGCAGTGCTGCAAGGCGAAAACTAAATTGGATAACAAATATTTTGGCTACCTGATTCGCAACTTTTAGTAGTTTCGCATTTCATACAAACGAAATAAGTAATTTTTGTAGGTACTACTAATTTCTGATAGGGAGCCAGCATTAAATTTACTGATCCGATATTCTATTCATTTAGATCGATATTTTTAATTTACTTGGTTGTTTAGTATCTACTCTAGAACAAAAGGCCATAACGCTGACGTTTTGAAATACAAGAGACTGGAAGAAGCAACCAGAAAGAAAACTGACTTATAGAAGAAGTCACATTATAAGTCGGTGACAAAGCTCATGGATGCAGAAAAGCTCCGTGAAGGAGTTTCGTTATTAATGGAAGATGAAAATGGAAGCACATACCTAACACGAAAATCTAACACCTCATAGACGAAGAGCTTAACTCTTGCGCTATTCTCAAAAACTACAAGTAGTGTTAAAAATTATATAGATGGTAAAA
Organism: Caprella mutica; assembly: GCA_947561585.1. NCBI lineage: Eukaryota > Metazoa > Arthropoda > Malacostraca > Amphipoda > Caprellidae > Caprella > Caprella mutica. The sequence goes on along the minus strand of CANNZV010001218.1, from coordinate 236,421 downwards.
ATTAGAAGAGAATATATGAAATCCAAATTACAACAGTTCATCTCACAAACTAACGTTTCTTAGTTTTCAAATTAGACAACCAAACTCTAAGGAAATAGAAAAAAATCATCGTTCGATTCCATTGACATTCCTTTGTTGTTTTAAATACATACTTTAAATTTCCCTTCTTCCAGGAACATTCCTTCATATAACCCAATGGGATATATTCCTTATCAAAAATATTGAAATAGTTCCAGGGATATTCAAAAGTATTTCTTAGGAAGTAAAATTTTTCATTCGATTCCCGTTACATTCCGTCATTGTTTCACTAAGAATACTGTAGATCCCAAATGTTCCAGGGATATTCCTTCGTTATATTTTTGGGAATACTATTATATGTAAATAGCTTGAAAATTCTTGGGATATTTATGGGATATTCATAATGGAATGCTATCAAAAATATATATTCCAAAAATATTCCAATTTGTTTCGCATGGAATACTATAGAAATATGATATTCCCTGAATATCCTAGTATAATATCTGACCGAATACTGTAACTCTCCAATATTCCTGGAATATTCCCTCGTATAAGAATTTGAATATTATCCAATATTATTGTTACAGGAATATTCCTTCATCATCAAACTGAGAGTGCAGACTAGGAGGGAATATTGTAGATATTAAGGGAATATCCCAGGCATAAAACCTTCTTGCCCGGGATAATTCAGGTGTATTTTTATTGTTCATTTCTTTTACTTATCTATTACAAATAGGGTCTTGAAAATATGCTACCTAGGAGCTTAAACTAGTGCCCAAATTGTAGTTCTTATGAATAACATATAAGGAAAAAAATAATGGAAATACAATTTAACAAATGCCTAGTTAGTAATTGATAAGAAAAAAATAAAATTTGAAAGTGAATAAGTTTAAGTAAGTTTTCCCATGTTTCAAAGTGTGGTCAGAGTCGCCATTTCCAGTAACCCGGTGGTCACGTCAAACTAGATATTCGATCAGCTGATTACCATACCCTTTCTTACTGTATCCTGGTTACAAATCACTCGATTATGACTGTACTCCTCTCACGAAGTACAGTTAACAAATCACTGAAACTCAGACTCGAATGGTGTGCCTGTAGACTGAAGATATAATTATTAGATAACAATTAAAGAGCTTAATTTAAAATATTGATAATCTATTCACTTACTACATGAATAATTAGTTGGTTGATGCTGTTATAGAATATAGACGATATAAAATGATATAGAATGTTCAAAACATTCGAAACAATTAACGAATAACTAGGTACTACCAGTCAAACAATTATCGACAACATACACATTAAGTTGAATAATTTTTTTTTCAAAATGTCACAAATTAAAGAATAATAATCATATAATAATAATGAGTTGCTTCAACATTAGAAGTTGAATGCAGCTATAAAAATGATATAGAATAGGAAATTCTATTAGTATATACGGTTCGATGCCTAATATCTGAATTATTTCTACTTCTATCTATGTACTGCCACTGACAGTATCGAATGTACTATCACAGATAGCATCTATGTACTATCACTGATAATATCTATGTACTATCACTGATAATATCTATGTACTATCACTGATAATATCTATGTACTATCACTGATAATATCTATGTACTATCACTGATAGTATCTATGTACTATCACTGATAATATCTATGTAGTATAACTGATAATATCTATGTACTATCACTGATAGTATCTATGTACTATCACTGATAGTATCTATGTACTATCACTGATAGTATCTATGTACTATCACTGATAGTATCTATGTACTATCACTGATAGTATCTATGTACTATCACTGATAGTATCTATGTACTATCACCGATAACATCTTCGTTGCCATTATTATAGTAGAATGGTTTAAGTCGACCATGCATTCCTTGACGATGATGGCAACTTGTTTCAGGAGATTATAAAATTCAGATTGCTGCAGGACATTATTTGGCCAAGGCTGCGATATTCTACAACTTGTTCTTCACTTTGGTAGATACATTACATTGCACAAATGCAGCTCTAGAAATGTTTAACAAAAAGTTTGGAGATCGAGTCATTAGAAGAAAAACGAAAAAAAAACCTACCAGCACACAGTCTTGATCTCAATTCTTTGAACAGCCAAAGTAGGCAGCTACAGAGCACACATACTCGAGTTTATACGGAAAAAAAGTTTCCAATGAGTCTTTTATACAAGGTGCTCAAAGCTTTGCTTAAAAGATATAACCAGGAGACTCAAGAAAGTTTGCAAGAATGTTCTAAAGAGTGCATCGTTCTGTCTAAAGACTGAAATGGGTCATTTTCAACAAATTTTGTAGGGCATCAGGAGATTGCCTCATACAATATAGAACAATATATATTCAATAATCATCAATGTAAATTCTTTTGCTTTGAAACAATTCATCTATATTGGTATTTGCCGCATTTTAATTGTTTTTAATTTGTTATTTAAAAATGACGTTACTGATGAAAAAGTGTATATACTTTCTTCTCAAATAGAGTTTAATTGAAGTTGACTCTTTCTAATGGAAATAACTTTGAAAAAGAAATGTTTTACACGTGTCAGTTATTAGGCCACACTATATATAATGCAAAGAAACGTTCAACCGTGATAGTAGGTGATACCAAAGCACCATAAATGTAATTGACCAATGCTACCTTCTTGCTTCTCAAAATATTTCATATAATCGTAATACGAATGTCTTGACATTAATAACCATTTTTATTAATCATGTGTTATTATAAAAAAATAAGAGACACCATCTAAATCGGTTTATAATTACATTTGTTGATATTTTTCTTTTCCATCCCTCGGTTAGTAATGTTGATATTTATATATATCATATATTAGAATATATTTTGCACTATTGTAAAGTGATATCAAACTTATTATAAATGATAAATTGTACTTCTATTCAGTTATTCACAATAAAAATATATAAGATAAACAATAATAAATATTGGAATAATTAAAACAAATACTAAGCAAAGCAGAGATTTTATTCATGAATCAATTTCATTACAAGATCAAAACATTCAATGAGATAATTTTTCTACAATGAAAAATTTTAAGTCTGTTTCCCACACAAAATTCATATTCCTTTAAATTATGAAAACTATTCTTCTACGGGAGACAAGTCACTCCCTTTAGGAATAGACTCGTTATTATCTAATTGCGACTGCAAGTATTGATACAGCTTGTCCAATAAGCAAGGAACAATCAATAGGCCGAGTGAACTATGCCCCAACTGTAGAAACGTATTATACAAAACTTTTTGTCCCAGACTGTAACAGACACATGATACGATGATATTTACAGCTGAGACAATCAACATCGCCAGATTACCCTCCTCTTCCAACATTTCTCTGGAAAACTGGCCAACTGCTCTAAAGAAACTGAAAGAGAAAAACACATATCAGCAAAATGAGAACAAATTATAAAGAACGGAGTTGAAGCATCGAGTGAGAATTGCAAAAGCATTCATCGAGATTTAAGAGTAATATATTAATTATATTGGTTATCAAATACAACTGACATTTTCAGATTATATTAAAATTTGTTATTGAACCTATATATTTTGGTTCTAGGTGAACTCCACAACGGAAAATTTCACCACATATAATTCTTGATTTCAGTAACCCTAAGTATAATATTAAATAAAACAAAATTGAAAAAAAAATTTTGGTGATGATCGGACATTTTATTAGCTGAATTGTTTCTAAATTATTAGTGTAAGTAACAATCATAACCATAGTGATAACATATATTGCATTTATTTTACATAACTTAGAGACCATTTCACGATAGTTTCGAGTCAAATAACTATAACAATATAGTCCATGCTTGACAATTCAATTCCAGATCATTCAAAGTAAGTACAGATCAAAATAACCATATGTGATGATGATAATATTTCCTTTGTGTTTATTTAAAATATATTTTAAGAATTAAAATTATGTTAAACCCAAGAGTAGATTCAGATCAATTCTGCACTTTATTATTGTTAGGATATAATTAGAAAGTTTAAAAGAAAAGACCATCTTTAAAATTTCCAATTGGGATTTACAGTTCCACGTCTTCTATCATATAAGAAAAATTGAATGATTGTTATTGCCTAACTTTTATTTTGATTTCTATCATGCGTGACAGCAAATCCATGATATCATGGATAACAAATGAAAGGAAAAGGACAGTCTTATCTTATATTTTTTGTTATATAATCTAAGATGATGAACCAACTGGTTACTCGGAACTTATCTATAGTACGTATAATTTAAGTTTAATTTAAACTGTTAATAAAATTGCTTACCTGCGACATTTGTCCACTGCGGCCACCAGCATCTTGGAGCACCTATTTGAAAAGTAGTTGACCTTTCTGCTAAATACAAGGGAATAGATGAGCAAAATGGAGAACATTGCGCTAAGGAACCACCCAAATCTCTCTGTTGTCTCGGTCTTGATCTTCAGTCTGCATTGTTCACAAAGCCTGACAATATAATATAATTAAACATTTATATAATGTTTGGTAAAAATGAAATACATTCATAGAGTAGAAGAAACTGCTATCTCCTCAATTTTGTTAATATGTAGCCATATTAGGTTTTAATAATGGTCATAGGAAATTTTCAATCCCGTAATTAGCTAATGAAAATCACGCAATTAATCCATTCCTATAAGCCAAAAAGTAGTAACATGTATTTTCAAAAGTCAAAATGAATAAGTAGGCTATTTACACTTGATCACTTAACTAACAAAATTGAATTTTCAAAATGATAATACTTTAAATTGTTACTTAGTATTTTGTAGAGAGATATTCTATTGTACTCACGTCGCTTTTTCATAGCATTCGTTATCTATTTCTTCATTCCCCTGGAAAATTTCTGAGCAGATTACGCAGTATGTAGAATCAATTTCGTCTGTTCCTTCTTCTGGTGTAGCTTCTTCTGGTGTAGCTTCTTTTGGTGTAGCTTCTTCTGGTGTAACTTCATCTGATGTAACTTCATCTGGTGTACCTTCATCTAAGGTTTCTTCTTTTCTTGCATTAATGGAGTGAAGACCTGTCCTAAGTCTGGAAGTTACCAGAGAATGGATAATTAATGTCATAAAACTTGAATACTAATATCATTTAACTACACAACAATGTTTATTTGAAAATGATGGTATTTATATTTATTAATAATAACATTATCTCTATAAATATTGCCAATAGTTAACTGTACTTACTTCACTGTTTCGTTGCAATCCGAATCAAGGGGTGAGGTACCATCGCGACTATGAAGAATTGCTTGTTCTGAATCATCAAGCCTATGGTTGCAATCATTTTCTTTTTTCAAATCTTTCAGTGAATCGACAATCAAATCTCTTATATAGTTCCTCTTGCTTTCACTAGGAATGTCCGTAATCAATGGAATAAGAAATGACTTCACATTCTCTCCACTAGTGTTTCTATCCAAACATCCAAAAACAAAATTTTCAAGATTTTCAGGAACTAATTCTTTCAAAATTATCCGCATTTCTTTCTCTGGAATCTGCTTCCACTTTTCTGCAGGTATTATTTCCAGACTTATTTTACAATAATTATAAGAATTTCTTCTTTCCCACTTTTCTGCAGGTATTTCACCTCGAATTGTTTTCCTAATATCATCAGAAGTGGTCTGCTTTACTTCCTTGTTAATAATCTCCCACGATTCATCGAGATACTCTTCTGTTTCTCCTGAAATTCCCTCAATCTTTCCTTCCATGGCGGCCATTTTGTTTCAACTGCAAGAGAACATTCGCATTAATTATTAATATTCCACTCTAATAAATATCATCTTGTGGAAATTAAGCCTGTAACAACCTCCATTATTGTAAATTATCTTTGGGTTAAAATAGTATAATCTATTTATAAATATATTCATAAATATTTACCTCCGCAGAATGTTGAAAGGTCATATTTTACCTGTCATTTATTTATTTATTTATCTTTTTGTTATTCGCGTAACTGAAAAAGTGTTTATCCAAACTGCCTGAAAATTGGTGTAACTATTTATTAATGTCCAGTGACTTGCTGGTAGAATTTTGGGAGCGACCCGGTCAAAGGTCAAGGTCATGTTCATTTATAACTCAAAAAGTATTGAACCATATTGCATGAAACTTGGTGGGACGATTTGTCAATATACAGGAACCATTTTATTAAATTTTGGGAGCGATCGGGTCGAAGAACAAGGCCATTTGTAACTCAATTACTCCAAAAGTATTCTACCAAATTGTCTGAAATTCAATTTCCACCAAGTTTCATGCAATAATGTTCAATACTTTTGAGTTATTAAATTATAAATGACCTTGACCTTTGATTGGGTCGCTCCCAAAATTGTACCAGAAGATCAATGGACATTGACCAATCGTTTCACCAAATTTCAGGCAATATGGTTGAAACCTTTTTCAGTTATGCGAATAACAAGATGATAAATAAATAATTAAATAAATGTCGAGTAAAATATAACCTTTCGCAAATTTTCGAAGGAAATTTTATACAATTCAAATTATTATCCACATATATAAATTATAAACATATATGTACATATTTCCATAGAATGAAGTTAGAATAGGAAGAAAATAATCGAAAAGTGGTACCGAAATTTCTCTGTCCGATGGTACTCTTCTGTCCCTTTGTTCTAAGACTTTTAGGACTAACTATTCGACACCAACCGGTTTCGAAAAGTGCTCCGTCATTCATACGAAACCTCGAAGATAATATAACACATAGGATGACTTAATTCATTTGGACAAAATTGAATGTTATTGTTATTTGGTTTAAAAAAACAATGTCATCACAAATAATTGATTGATCGAAAGTATTTGATACTGATATTAATTAATATCACGTGTTTTGTTTCCGATAATACCACTTGTTTTTGTTTTAGATAAAACCAAGAGGTTTTATCTAAACAACCTGATACGTAGTTGGTCTATAATATATAATACTACATATATTGACAATATTTAACATACAATTTTTGTTGTATGAAATTATTCGTTTCATTTTAAAATATTAAGTAATTTGTAAGTATTTTACATTTACGTTTAAATGTATGGAGAAATATTTTACGAATTTAAGTTCCACGGACGGTTCCACTTTTTCGATCATTTCGCTAATATTATTAAACTGTGATTTTGTTAACAAATATTTGAAATTAAAGACACAATATTAGCTAATATTCAACTACCAAGATAATGGTAATATTTCTCACCTTTCTTCACCAGGACAGCACACCTACAACCTCCTCTCACAAAGTACAGATAATAAATGACTGAAACTCTGACTCGAATGGTGTGTCTGTAGACTAAAGATCTACTTATCAAGGGGACCATCCCTAAATTGTGAAAAAAAATTTATTAATTAAGCTACGGTTATGAAACTTAGTTGCTAAATATAAAATTGAATTCTCTATCTTTTTTGTTTCAAGGCATTTTTTCGATTAGACGCATAGAAAACAAGTTAATCAAAAATTCGAACGAATTTCAAACTGGTTTTCAAACATGGACCTCTGATACAATTTGGAAGCTACAGCTTTGCGATTTTTTTCATTCGTTTCCCCATCCCATCTCTACAAAACGGTCGAAAGTTTTTTTTGAATTTCGATTATTTTTTTTCGAAAAATTCGATTTTTTCGAAAAAATACTGAAATTTCAAAAAGATTTTTTTTTAATTATTTTATATTTTGAAAAAAAAAATTCAAAAATCAAAAATCGCTTTCGACCGTTTTGTAGAGAATAACCAGGATGATCGAATAAAAAAACCTGCAAACCCGTAGCTTCAAAACTGTGTTAGAGGTCCACGTTTGAATACCAAAATATGTAGCTATTTTGAAGTGCATCAAAATAGTATTCATGCTACCGACCATGTTTAAAAAAAATGAAGCTACGGTTCTGAAACTTCGCACTCATAAATGAAATTGAATTCCTTATCGTTTTTGTTCATAGCATTTTTTCGATTAGACCCATAGAAAACGAGTTATTCGTACTAACAGAGCGCTATACCCACCCCCTCCCCTCCTCTTCAGGGGCATAGCGTCACAAAGGCACACTCTAGAGTTTTGATTTTTCGTACAATCATTTATAAGGTTGTTAGGTACCTAGTTATGAAATTAAAAAAAATGATACAATGTCGAGATTTCCCCTTAAGGCCCTTTTACACGTACACTCTCTTCCCCACATTCATTCCCTACGGGTAATTTTAGGTCCCGCCCATACAAACAATGAGCGTGAGTGATTACTGGTGCGCTTTCACACGTACAGTGCCAATGCAGACGTTCACCACTTGCTGAAAATCCTTCTCTGATTATAGCTAAAAAGTAACAGTGTTTAGTTGTATTAACAAGAGAAAAAACGCAAAATAATATCAATATAGACTAATGTTAACCAAAAAAAAACTTAGTTTCTCTAAAAGTACAGTATTTTCAGCTAAATTTTTTTATATCATTAAATAATTAATGTTTATCTATCATAATAATTAGACACACCTCCTCCCCTCTCCCTTTCTTTATTTTCAAATAATATACATGAAGCGAATCAATTTTCCACAATTTGATATTAATTATTGAAAATTTATTAAAACTGTTTTCCTGAGGAAAAAACAACGATGCTTGATCCCAAGCAACAAGGATTTATTCCTGGGATATTAAGGGAATATCCCAGGAATAAATCATTCTTGCCTGGGATATTCCCTTAATATCCGAGGAATAATGCTTGCTACCTGGGATATGGCGGGATTGTGTTCTTCACTAGTGCCGCTCACACAACAAAGGCTATTTTGGCTTGCAGTGGGCGGGGCTTAGTGCCTGAATCATGAATCCCGAAGGTAACGAGTGTAAGTTTAAAAGGGCCTTAATTTTTAAGATACCAATTAGTGGTGATTGGAGACACTAATTTAATCTACTGATAATCTATTCATTTACCACATGAATAATTAGTTGGCTGATGTTATCATAGAATACAGGAACTATTAAATGTTATAGAATGTTCAAACATTCAAATTAGGTACTACTAGTCAAAGAACTATCGACAGGGGTCTAGGAGAATTGATCGAATCGGTCAGCTTAACCCTTTCGATGCGAGTGTGACACATATATCCAAAAGTAAAGACAGTACTTCAAAGTTTAGCAGGCTGATTTGTAAAATTAGTTTCTACAAATAGTTCAAAACCGACCATCATGAGCACAAGCAACTGTTGCTTGCGCTCATGATGACCAGTTTTGAACTATTTCTAGGAACTATTTATACAAATCAGCCTGCTAAACTTTGAAGTACTGTCTTTTATTTTGGATATATGTGTCACACTCGACTCGCGTCGAAAGGGTTTAACACAAAATAATAAAATGCGTACATACAGGCAGATTATTTTCAATTTTAGTATTTCACATCATTCGATGTTTAGTGTATCCTTATTCTTTGTTTCTGTTTATGTACTTAAGATCTTATCTATCATTTCCATTTTCTTCCCATACAGTTTGAACCAACATCCTCCTTCATATTTAATATTAGCATTTTTATATTCCGTCATAAACATTGCTTTGTCTACTTAAATATGTTTTCACAAACATTCGTCATTACTAGCTTGAACATTTAATAAAAAGGATTATAAATAAAATTTACTTTTAAATGAGATCTTAAATTTTTCTGTTAGGTACACTCATAGTCTTCAATTACTATCACCTCTCTATTTTCCTCTTTCATCCGTTAGTGAATTCACCGAGGTGCCTATTGAAGTGACCCTTTTCGTCACATTCCTTGGTAAGTGACTGCATTCACGGAGTAGCTTTTCAGCATCCATGAGCTTTGTCACTGGCGGTGGTAGGTGACTTTGTTCATTAAGCCATCTGCTCCTTCCAGTCCTTGTATTTAATTTTCTTTTGATGCAAGCGATATGGTATTTGGTTCCGAAGCAGACGTTAAACCTAAACTAAATTATTTAAATTATCATTTAATTATCATTTCACATGTTATCTAGAACTATCTAGATTCTAGAACTATGAGAACTAAGAGTTCTCCAAACTATAATATATTTCAAAGGATACAATTCTCTTTCAAAGCAAAACAGTTGATTGAATAAAGGTTGTTTATTATATATAAATCATAATACCAATATCTACTAATAATATATTGCAGTTAAGTTTCTCTGGTGATCCATGGTTTAGTTATGGTCGTCAATTGATTTCATTTCATTTGCGATCAAATTTTATTCTATCATTCTTCCTTCGATCAATTTTCCATTCGATCAATTTTCCATTCGATCAATTTCCATTCGATCAATTTTCCGTTCGATCAATTATCTGTTCGATCAATGGCTTGAAATAAATTCTCCGGATCCCGTATCGACAACATACACTTGAAGTTGAATAATTTACTTTTTCAAAATGTCCCAAATAATAATAACGCATTATAACTTATTGAATACAGTATAAAGTTGAATGCATATATTAAAGAATGATATTGAATAGGAAATTTTATTCGTATTTATGGTTCGATAGTAAATTCTGAATAGCTTCAGCTGTTGTACTATCACTAATAGTATCTATGTACTATCACTGATAGTATCTATGTGCTGTCACTTATAGTATCTATGTGCTGTCACTTATAGTATCTATGTACTATCACTGATAGTATCTATGTACTATCACTGATAGTATCTATGTACTATCACTGATAGTATCTATGTACTATCACTGATAGTATCTATGTACTGTCACATATAGTATCTATGTACTATCACTGATAGTATCTATGTACTATCACTGATAGTATCTATGTACTGTCACATATAGTATCTATGTACTATCACTGATAGTATCTATGTACTATCAATGATAGTATCTATGTACTATCACTGATAGTTTCTATGTACTATCACTGATAGTATCTATGTACTATCACTGATAGTATCTATGTACTATCACTGATAATATATATGTATACTATCACTGATAGTAACTATGTACTATCACTAATAATATCTATGTACTATCACTGATAATATCTATGTACTATCACTAATAATATCTATGTACTATCACTGATAATATCTATGTACTATCACTGATAATATCTATGTACTATCACTAATAATATCTATGTACTATCACTGATAATATCTATGTACTATCACTAATAATATCTATGTACTATCGCTGATAATATCTATGTACTATCACTAATAATATCTATGTACTATCACTGATAATATCTATGTACTATCACTGATAAAATAAAAATGATAAATGAAATTTGTTAAAAGTATAAACTTTTGTGGAAAAAGTTGATAAACTTTACTATAGACGATATAACAGAAAATGGCCTTTTTGATGACAGACTATACAAAATATCTTCTTTCTTTTTGAAATAAATTCATTATACAGGTTTATTTTCATTTATCAGAGCTCTAAAAATTGATATGGTTCACTACATACCCAGATAACATGATGACGTCCCGAAAACGTCCTATTATGGACCATTTGGTCCCAGTCCGATTGAGACGGAAATAGGACGTCCGGACGTCCTATTTTGGTCTTTTTTCGACTTATTTTATTTGGCCGGAAGCAAACGTCCTCTAGACGTCCTATTTTGGTCTTTTTTCGACAAATTTAATTTGGTCAGAAGCAAACGTCGTCTACAGCTTTTTAACATTAATTTAAAACAATTCAAGTTTAATTTAAAATAAATCAAGTTTAATTTAAAATAAATCAAGTTTAATTTAAAATAAATCAAGTTTAATTTAAAATAAATCAAGATTATTTAAAATAAATCAAGTTATATTTAAAATAAATCAAGTTTAATTTAAAATAAATCAAGTTTAATTTAAAATAAATCAAGTTATATTTAAAATAAATCAAGTTTAATTTAAAATAAATCAAGATTATTTAAAATAAATCAAGTTATATTTAAAATAAATCAAGTTTAATTTAAAATAAATCAAGTTTAATTTAAAATAAATCAAGTTATATTTAAAATAAATCAAGTTTAATTTAAAATAAATCAAGATTATTTAAAATAAATCAAGTTATATTTAAAATAGATCAACTTTAATTTAAAATAGTTCAACTTTAATTTAAAATAGTTCAACTTTAATTTAAAATAGTTCAACTTTAATTTAAAATAGTTCAACTTTAATTTAAAATAGTTCAACTTTAATTTAAAATAGTTCAAGTTTAATTTAAAATAGTTCAAGTTTAATTTTAAAAAAATGAAGTTAAATTTAAAATAAAATTCTATGGGTCCTCAATATCACACATAGAAAGCTCTGCACTAATATCATTATACAGGGTGAAGCAAAAAAAAGGAAACCCATTTTCAAATTAGTTTATTTTACAAACTATCAAAGCTAGAAAAAAATTTAAAACATATTTTTTTTTGTTTACTTCTGCATCTATCTTGATAATCTGCTAGAAACTACGCCACAAATTCTATATTGGCATTTGACGTATTTCAAGTGTTTCTAATTCGTTATTTAAAAATGACGTTTCTGATGAATATAGTGAATACAGTAAAACCTCGTAGTAGACCAGAGTTACGTTCAAAGTTTTTTTTTTTTCAAATAAAATGAATTCAATATTTTTTCAATTAAGTTATTATTTTATGAAATTATAATATTCTTCAATTTATTAAATTTGCTGTAACTTTTCACATTATTTTTTTTTAGCACAGACTCTACCATTAAATCTGAAACCGATTCTGCCTTATGTTTTATCCTAAAAATAGCATATATAAATATAATACATCATTCAAATTAGAGAATTATCTTTAAAACAGTATTGTAATTATTACTCCTTGTACTATTTACACTAGAATATCTGTCAGGTGACAAAAATTGTGATTTGTCTAGTACGAGGTTTTTTCCCAGTACAGTTTCCAAAAGTTCTTGGTCTAATTGGAGGCACGAGGTTTTCCTGTTTATTATCTTCTCAAATAGATTTTAATTGAAGTTAACACTAATTTCTAATGGAAATAACACTGAACAGAAACGCTACCTTCGTTTTTACAGGAAAAAGAAATGTTTTACACGTTTCAGTTATTATGCCGTACACTAGAATGCAAAAAAACATTCAACTATGAGGGTGCATGAAAAAAGAATCGTTCAAAGCACCATGAAATGCAACTGACTTACGCTACTTTCTCGCTTCTCAAAATATTTCATATAATCGTAATACGAATGTCTTGACATTAATAACCATTTTTTTCTAATCATGTGTTATTATAAAAAAATAAGAGACACCATCTAAATCGGTTTATTATTAAATTTGTTGATATTTTTCTTTTCCATCCCTCGGTTAGTAATGTTGATATTTATATATATCCTATATTAGAATATATTTTGCACTATTGTAAAGTGATATAATACTTATTATAAATGATAAATTGTACTTCTATTCAGTTATTCACAATAAAAATATATAAGATAAACAATAATAAATATTGGAATAATTAAAACAAATACTAAGCAAAGCAGAGATTTTATTCATGAATCAATTTCATTACAAGATCAAAACATTGAATGAGGTAATTTTTCTATAATGAAAAATTTTAAGTATGTTTCCCACACAAAATTTAAATTCCTTTAAATTATGAAAACTATTCTTCTACGGGAGACAAGTCACTCCTTTTAGGAATAGACTTGCTATAATCTAATTGCGACTTCAAGTTTGGAAACAGCTTGTACAATAAGCAAGGAACGATCACAAGGCCGAGTGAACTAAGCCCCGACAGTAGAAAAGCAATATAGAAAACTTTTTGTCCCAGACTGTAACCGATACATGAAAAGATGATATGTATAGCTGAGACCATCAACATTACCAGATTACCCTCCTCTTCTAACATTTCTCTGGAAAACTGGCCAACTGCTCTAAAGAAACTGAAAGAGAAAAACACATATCAGCAAATGAGAACAAATTATAAAGAACGGAGTTGAAGCATGGAGTGAGAATTGCAAAAGCAGTCATCGAGATTTAAGAGTAATATATTAATTATATTGGTTATCAAATACAACTGACATTTTCAGATTATATGAAAATTTGTTATTGAACCTAAATATTTTGGTTCTAGGTGAACTTCACAACGGAAAATTTCACCACATATAATTCTTGATTTCAGTAACACTAAGTATAATATTAAATAAAACAAAATTGAAAAAAACTTTTTGGTGATGATCGGACATTTTATTAGCTGAATTGTTCCTAAATTATAGGCATAAGTAACAATCATAACCATAGTGACAACATACATTGCATCTATTTTACATAACTTAGAGACTTTTTCACGATAGTTTCAAGTCAAATAACTAGGATCGGACGGGGTATCACTGCGCATACAATTTTTATGGGGTATTACTCCGCACCTCTTATAATTTCAAAACCACTCGTTTTAACTTAAATCTGATAGCACCATCATTTCAAACATCCTCTTTTCTCCCATTAACATCATGCCGCACCATTATCCTATTAGAATTTCTAGAATTAAGTCACGATGTATGTGGAGCTCTCAAAACGATCTGAAAAAGTTTGCGCTGGTGATTTTTAATTCCCGCAATCCCTCCAATAACTCTTGAACCGAGGAAAAGATATTCATGTTATACATCATTATGTCAAATTTTCAACTTCTCAGTTTTAACAGTTTTCCCTTCACAACCGTGCGCAGTGATACCCCAGATAATTTAGAGGTAGAGGGGCATCACTGCGCATCATAGATAAAATTATTTGTATGGAAATAAATATAAAAATTATGAGTTTTTAGATCTTTATAAAGGCATAAACATTGAATAAGGTGATATTTTATTATAAAATTGATTAACAATAAACTTAATGTGGGGGGTATTAAAATAGGGAGAGGTTGGGAGTGAGAAATTATTGAATTAGATATTGATTAACAATAAACCTATGATCGAATTATATCACTTTATATAAGTAGTTAACTAATTACGAAGAATTTAAGTGTTAAATTTATTGTAAATTCATTAATTATGTGTTTAAAAGATAAGGGACAGTAAGATTGGGGAGAGGGCATTTAGAGAGGGAAACACAGACATTTAGATGGGGACTGGGGGATTTAGATGAGGGAGATGGGGATTGATGAGGGAGAGGGAAAATTTAGATGGGGAATTTAGATGGCAAGAGAGGGATATTTCGATGAGAGGAGAGGGCAATTTAGATAAGAGGAGAGGGAGATTTGGATGGGAAGAGAAGGGGATTTAGATGAAATGAGAGGGATATTTATATGGTAAAGAAGGAGTTTTAGATAGATGGGAGAAGGGGTATTAAAATGGGGAGAGGAGGTATTCAGGTGGGGCCGATAAGTGCTATATTTATGCAATGCGCAGTAATACCCCTTCATGTGCGCAGTGATACCCCAATACACTCACGAAAACTTGCGCACGAAAAATTGTCAACAAGTATTTCATAAATTTAGGTATTATTTCGAAACTAGCTGAGAACCATTCTCATTCATGACCATTTCATGACGAGAAAAAGAGTTTTGCTAGTACATTTAGTTTATGAGTAAATAAAGAGTTTGCTGGATTGTGCGCAGTGATACCCTGTCCGACCCTATGACATTATAGTCTTTGCTTGGCTATTCAATTCCAGATCATTCAAAGTAAGTACAGATCAAAATACCATTTGTGATGATAATAATATTTCCTTTGTGTTTATTTAAAAAATATTTTTAGAATTAAAATTATGTTAAACCCAAGAGTAGATTCAGATCAATTCGGCATTTTATTATTGTGAGGATATAATTAGAAAGTTTAAAAGAAAAGACCATCTTTAAAATTTCCAGTTGGGAATTACAATTCCACGTCTTCTATCACGTAAGAAAATTGAATGATTGTTATTGCCTAACTTTTAATTAATTTCTACTTGCGTGAAAGTAAATCCATGATATCATGGATAACAAATAAAAGGTAAATGATAATCATCATACATTTTTTCTTATATGATCGAATATGATGAACCAAGCGGTTACTCGGCACTTATCAATGGTATGTAACTTTTTAGTTTAACTTTTGGTATGATTTTCTAATGATTAAATTGCTTACCAGCGACATTTTTCCACTGCGGCCTCAACCATCTTGGAGCATCCATTGAAAAAGTAGATGACCTTTCCGCTGAAGAGAAGGAAATAGATGAGCGAAATGTAGACCATTGCTTCAAGTAACCACCAAAATCTCTTTGTAAACGCAGTCTTGAACTCCAGTCTGCATTTTTCACATAACCTGAAAATATAATATAATTAAACATTTATATAATGTTTTCAAGCTATCTACTTAGAATGTACTATACATACCTAAATACTATTATCAGTTATTTCGAACCTTAATGATGAATTAGTAACTTCATTTCAATCATTTATCATTCGCCAAACTGGTTTTCGTATTAGGATTGTGTCAACTTCCTCTATAGTGAACTCCAACTACTTTACTATAAGTATACAGAGTTTACTTCACTATAGAGGATTTAAGAGATGCATTGAAAACTGGCCATTTCATGACATACTGTACAAAATATTTTCTTTTTTCTTAATTTCTCAAAACTCTAAAAATCAGGATGTTTTACTACTCATGACTTCATTATAGAGGAGATGTACTGCTAGAACTCCTCTTCCATGAAATACAAATAATTAACTATATTGAGATTCAGAGAAAACTTAGGCAGTTTGTGGCAGACTAAACTAAATATGTCCACTGCAAAGGTAAGTTCACTATACAGGACCCTACTATTCAGGATGGTCCACTTTACAAGAGTTCATCATAGAGGAGTTTTACTGCAAGATCAGATTAAAGACAATCGTTTAGTAATTTAACTGGATTAGACAACCAATTTCAAAATGCTTACGTGTCTTTAAAAATACCGATCTAATTATTTCAAATGAACATTATTTTAAATTGTGTTGGTAACGGATTGAAACTTTCAAATGAACATTCTTGTTCATTTGAATATTTTAAATTATGTTAGTAAAAGTGAAATACATTTATTGAGTAGAAGGAACAAGTTACTATCTCCTCAATTTTGACAATCATTTGCCATATTAGGTTACAATAATGTTCATAGGAAATTTTCCACCCGGTAATTAGCTAATGAAAATAAGTAACATGCAATTAGTCAATCAACCAAGATCCTATAAGAAAAGTAGTAGCATGTATTTTCAAAAGCCAATATATATAAGTAGGCTATTTACACTTTATGTCTTAACTAACAAATATTGAAATTTCAAAGTGGTGATACTTTTAATTGTTACTTAGTTTTTTGTAGAGAGATATTTTATTGTACTCACGTCACTTTTTCATAGCATTCGTTATCTATTTCTTCCTTCCCCTTGAAAATTTCTGAGCACCTTACACAGAATGTAGAATTAACTTCGTCTGTTCCTTCTTCTGGTGTAGCTTCATCTGATGTAACTTCTTCTGGAGTACCTTCAACGCCTTCATCTGGTGTACCTTCAACACCTTCATCTGCTGTACTTCCATCTAAGGTGTCTTCATTTCTTGCATCAATGGAGTGAAGACCTGTCCTAAGTCTGACAGTTACCAGAGAATGGATAATTAATGTCATTAAACATTTAATTTTATTTCAGAAAGAATACTAATATCATTTAACTACACAACAAAGTTTATTTGAAAATGGTGGTATTTATATTTATCAATAATAACATTATCTCTATAAATATTGCCAATAGTTAACTGTACTTACTTCACTGTTTCGTTGCAATCCGAATCAAGGGGTGAGGTACCATCGCGACACTGAAGAATGGCTTGTTCGGAATCATCAAGCTTATGGTTGCAATCATTTTCTTCTTTCAAATCTTTCAGTGAATCGACAATCAAATCTCTTATATAGTTCCTCTTGCTTTCACTAGGAATGTCCGTAATCAATGGAATAAGAAATGACTTCACATTCTCTCCACTAGTGTTTCTATCCAAACATCCAAAAACAAATTTTTCAAGATTTTCAGGAACTAATTCTTTCAAAATTGTCCGCATTTCTTTCTCTGGAATCTGCTTCCACTTTTCTGCCGGTATTATTTCCAGACTTACTATGCAAATATTAGAAGAATTTCTTCTTTCCCACTTTTCTGCAGGTATTTCACCCCGAATTGTTTTCCTAATATCATCAGAAGTGGTCTGCTTTACTTCCTTGCTAACAATCTCCCATGATTCATCGAGGTACTCTTCTGTTTCTCCTGAAATTCCCTCAATCTTTCCTTCCATGGAGGCCATTTTGTTTCAACTGCAAGAGAACATTCGCATTAATTATTAATATTCCACTCTGATAAATATCATCTTGTGGAAATTAAACCTGTAACAACCTCCATTGTTGTGAATTATCTTTGGGTTAAGATAGTATAATATATTTATAAATAAAGTATACTAAATATATTTAGACATATTCATAAATACATTACATATACAAAACTGATTCATTTGGTAGAATGAACCTATGGCCGAAGGGACATTTGGCACAAATATTTATATTTTGAAAACAGAAAATGAGATAGTAATATTATTCAATATAATAAAAAAACTTGACACATACATAAAAATCAATGATAACAAATTCAAAAGTATGAAGAGAATATTTTTCCTATCACTTTATATACATGGAATATGCAATGGATTCCATTATTATGAAAACAATCCTCTCCATTAAATAACTTTCAATTCCATGGAAATGAAAAATAATCGTTAAATTTATCAGAGTAATATGGATACACATTTAATAAAAGTCCTTCGGCCAAGTGTCAGCACACGAATATATACATTATATGTATGTACGGTGACCGGAAAGAAGCCCACAGGAAAAATA
Organism: Caprella mutica; assembly: GCA_947561585.1. Classification (NCBI taxonomy): domain Eukaryota; kingdom Metazoa; phylum Arthropoda; class Malacostraca; order Amphipoda; family Caprellidae; genus Caprella; species Caprella mutica. The sequence goes on along the minus strand of CANNZV010001218.1, from coordinate 217,569 downwards.
TTAAGAAGAAAAATGCCCACAGGGAAAAATGACCACGATGAAAAAAGCACACAGGTATAAAAGCCCACAGGAAAAAAGCCCACAACTACATAATTTTTAAAATACAGTAAAACATAAAGGTGTTTAATAAAAGGGCACAAGCTTACAAAGGCACGAATATTCAATTAGTTTTCTATGTTTTGCTTTTGTCACATTTTGAAAGTCTTAATCACTAAGATTAATTTTATACTTGTTGAAATTAAATTAAACTATATTAATCTGAAAATCATCCGTGATTTTCATTTTCCCATTTCAATCCTTTTTTTTCCCCAGGGGCTCTATCCTGAAGCTGTCAGTGGTGAATGGAAGACAAGGAAGTAGCGTCCCTTGGGTTCCGATCTGTTGTAATTTGGATTATGTATTGTCTTATATCATATTTACCATGTTTATAATTTTTAACACTACTTGCAGTTTTAGAGGATAGCGCTAGGTTTATTCTATTCAACTACGATGTCTTATATTTTTTATTAGGTAGGCTCGTAACCTTCATTTACTATCACCTCTTCATTTTCATCTTCCATCCGTGAGTGCATCCCCTTTTCGACGGAGTAGCTTTTTTGAATCCAATAGCTTTGTCACCGACGGTGGTAAGTGACTTTGTTCATGGAGCTACTTTTAATTCTGACTGCTTCTTTCAGTCCTTTCTTTTGAATTTATTTTTGATGTCGGTGCTATAGTTGAAATGGCTGAAATCTGACGTTAAACCCTATACTAAATAAAATTAAAAACAACAGAATTTTAGAATTTTTGCCGTTAACTTATGCCCTTATTCATAACACCTATATGTTTTTCTGTATTATAAATGTTGGATAGTTTATTTTTACCTGTGGGCTTTTATACCTGTGGGATTTTTTCCTTGTGGGCATTTTTCACTGTGGGCATTTTTCTAATGGGCAATTTTCTTGTGGGCTTTTTTCATGGGGGCTTCTTTCCATTATACATATACATTATATATACATCAAATTATCATCCACTTATATAAATTATAAACATATATACATACTAACATACATATTACGTATGTATACATATATATATATTTCCATTGAATGAAGTTAGAATAGAAAGAAAATCATTGAATAGTGGTACAGAAACTTCTCTGTCCGATAGTAATTTTTTTCTTTTGTTCTAAGACTTTTAGGACTAACTATTCGACACCAACCAACCGGCTTCGAAAAGTGCGGCGTCATTCATACAAAACCTCAAGATAATATAACACAAAGGATGACTTAATTCATTTGGACAAAATTTAATATTATTGTTATTTGGTTAAAAAAAACAATATCATCATAAATAATTGGTTGATCGAAAGTATTTGAGACTGACATTAATTAACACCACGTGTTTGTTTTTGATAATACCACGTTTTTTTGTTTTTGGTTAATATCACGTGTTTTTGATTAAGATAATGTCACGTGTTTTTTGTTTCTGTTGATATCACGTGGTTTTTGCTTTTGTTAATATCACGTGATTTTTCTTGATAATTCGATGTGTTTTTTTTTTGATAATACCACGTATTTTTTTTTTATAATTCCATGTGGTTGTAGCTAAACCAATTGAAAGTATCTGTCTATGGTATTTAAATTGACAAAATTTACTTAGAATATTGTATGAAATCATTTTTTTTATTTTATAAAATTGGGTAATTCGTTTGTATTTTACATTTACGTTAAATGCATCGTAAAATATTTTACGAATTTAAGTAAACGTTAGGGTAAGTTACGAATAATCGGATGGTTCCACATTTTTCGATCATTTCAGAAATATGTAAAATGATAATTTTCTTTCATATAAGAATCGAAAATGTCGACCTGTCCGATAACCCGGAACTTACCCCATGGAATATAGAACAATAGAGAAAAGAGATGAACATCACTAATATTATCAACCTGTGATTTTGTTAACTAATATTTGAAATTAGGTAACAGTATCGATATTTCCTATCTCAATATTAGCTAATATTCAACTGCCAAGTCAATGGTGATGTTTGTAATATTTCTCACCTTTCTTCACCAGGACAGCACACCTACAACCTCCTCTCACAAATTACAGATAATAAATGACTGAAACTCTGACTCGAATGGTGTGTCTATACTCAGGCAATGTTTCCCAAAGTGGTCCGCTGTGAACCTATGAACCAGTGGTAGGTTCATGGCGAACCTCCTTTTAGTTCGTGGTATTTTCGACTATTTTCAGCAGTTGCTTTGTTTCCTTTTATTATAAAAGGGGCATTTCAGTGGAGTTTGTTTATATTAAGAAGAAAAGATTAATGAGAAGGTTATATTTTATGTAAATTATAGATTTTAAAAAAGTTTAATAATATATAATATACCCCTTTTAATTAATAGTTTCCATGGAAGGCTATCAAAGAAAATAGAGTACAGAACAACTCAGATTATTTTAAAAAGATAGTTTAAATTGTATTGTCAGTGTCACAGCGTGTAAAATATTAGACAGGCTTGCGGAAATAGATACCGACACTTTGAATTGTGATGATATTGCTGTTTATTGCTGGTTGATATTACCGTGTATATGGATATACTATGCGGAACTCGAACTCTTAGTCAGTTCTGAAAGACTTTGTGAGAACAATATCCTAGTCTTACTGAAATTGCAATTCCATTATTAACTCCTTTTGCTACTATTTATTTATGTAAAAAGGCATTCTCAACTCTTGCTATTATGAAAACCAAGGAACGCAACAGGCTTGATGTTCAAGACGGCATGAATATCGCTCTTTCTGGAACTTCTCCTCAAATTGAATCTTTAATTCCTAAGAAACAAAACCATATTTCAGACTACTATAATAAAATAAATAATGAAATATTATTATTCATTTTATGATATTTTGTAATATAGAAATAGTAGCGTAGTCCCTCCTTTTCAGAGCATTTTCTATGCCGAGTTTTCTTTGAGTTTATATAATGATTGACATCATCATCATATTGATTTGTTATTTTGTTATAATTAAATGGATAATTTATCATTGTCTTAACCAATCCATACGATGTGCACTAGTTACAAAAAAGGATCCAAATTATTCAAAATTTTGTTGAGTATTTAATATTAAAATATGTATGTATTTTCAGACGTTACAACTTATATTATACTTTCCACAATTTCATAATATTTCACTACAGTTTTAATCCTAATTATATAGTATATCAATATATATATATTCATTTTCTGAATTATAGACACGATACGTTATAAATGTAAAAGGTGGTTCGTGGTTATTCAGTAATTTTCAGTTTAGGTTTGTGAGAAATTGAAGTCTGGGAACCACTGGAACACTATAGACTAAAGATCTACTTATTAGATACCAATTAATGGTGTTTAAGGACACTAATTAATTCTAATTGATAATCTACTCATTTACTACATGAATAATTAGTTGGTTGATGTTGTCATAGAATATTGAAGATATAAATAGTTATAGAATGTTCAAAACAATGAACGGATAATTAGGTACTATCAGTCAAAGAATTATCAAGAGGGGTCTAGAAGATTTGATCGAAAACAATTGACCGAATGGAAAATTGATCGAACGGAAAATTGATCGAATGGAAAATTGATCGAACGGAAAATTGATCGAATGGAAAATTGATCGAACGGAAAATTGATCGAATGGAAAATTGATCGCACAAGAATTAATCGAATGGAAATCAGATCGAATAGATCAGCTACTAAACAAAATAAGTAGAAAATGCATATATACAACGAAACAAAATATACAGGCAGATTATTTTCAATTTTAGCATTTCACATCATTCGATGTTTAATGTATCCTTATTCTTTGTTTCTGTTTATGTACTTAAGATCTTATCTATCATTTCCATTTCTTCCCATACAGTTTGAACAAACATCCTCCTTCATATTTAATATGAGCATTTTTATATTCCGTCATAAACGTTGCTTTGTCTATTTAAATATGTTTTCACAAACATTCGTCATTAGCAGCTTGAACATTAAATAAAAAGTATTTTAAATAAAATTTTCTTTTAAATGAGATCTTAAAATTTTGTGTTAGGTAGACTCATAGTCTTCATTTTCTATCACCTCTCTATTTTCCTCTTCCGTCCGTGAGTGAAGTCCCTATATAAGAGACACTTTTCGTCACATTCCTTGGTAGCTTTTCGGCATCCGTGAGCTTTGTCACTGACGGTGATAGGTGCCTTTGTTCATTAAGCCATCTGCTCCTTCCAGTCCCTTGTATTAAGTTTCCTTTTGATGCCAGCGATATGGTATTTGGTTCCGAAGCAGACGTTAAACCTAAACTAAATTATTTAAATTATTACTTAACTATCATTTCACAAGTTATCTAGAACTATCTAGATTCTAGAACTATGAAAACTAAGAGTTCTCCAAACTATATATATTTCAAAGGATACAATTCTCTTTCAAAGCAAAACAGTTGATTGAATAAAAGTTGTTTATTATATATAAATCATGGTACCAATATCTACTAATAAGATATTGCAGTTAAGTTTCTCTAGTGATCCATAGTTTAGTTATCGTCGTCAATTAGTGTAAATAGATCTATTTTCATTTGCGATCAAATTTTATTCGATCAATTCTTCATTCGATCTATTGTTGTGAGATCAATTTTCCATTCGATCAATTTTCCATTTGATCAATTTTCCGTTCGATCAATTTTCCGTTCGATCAGTTTTCCGTTCGATCAATTGCTTGAGATAAATTTCCGGATCCACTATCATAACATACACCTAAAGTTGAATAATTTTTGTAACTTGGTTGTTACTAGGGTTGTGACATTATTATCTTTGTACTGGTATTTAATTTTTCTGAGATACCAAATATTCTACCAAACGTTTGGAATTAACCTCATTTGTTTTCCATTTGTTTTTAATGTCAAAATAATTAATCTAATTTAAATTAAACAAAAAATTAAGAAAAAATTCCATAAAATGAGATGCTATTGCATGTGAGAACGAGCTGCGTGTTTTTACGAGCATGCAGCTAAAAGCGCGCTACGCATTCTCGAGATTTTGTGAAATCAGCAAATTGGTATATACAATTTTATTTATTATCTTCTCAAATGGAGTTTAATTGAAGTTTACACTTTGTAATGTAAATAACACTGAATGGAAATAATAAAATGTTTACTCGTTTCAGTTATTTTGTCACACTATAATTCATGGAATTCACGTGATACCTAAACACCATGAAATGAACTGACCTAACCTACCTTCTCCCTTTCTAATATATTTTATACTATACCTTTTCCAATTGAATTTATTCCAACTGAAATAGCATTTCATCGAAGTGAAATAGCATTTCATCGAAGTTAAAGAGCACTTCCACCAAATGAAATATCATTTCAGCAGAATAAAAATCGAATCAATATGCAATAAAATGAATTTATTAACATGAAATTTATTTATTTAAAATTTATTTACATAAAATATAATACATAAAAAAATGTACGTGAATTTTATTCTCATGTATCTTTTTCATCAATTTTTTCATAATTATTTTTGATACATTTTATCATATATTTTTTCTTTTACTATTAATACCCCATTAAAATTAATTGGGTATTACAAAAGTAAACTAAAAATATATAGAAAAAAATGGGGCAACGACAAAAGCCCACACCGACAAAAGCCCACACCGACAAAAGCCCACACCGTCAAAAGTCCACACCGACAAAAGCCCACACCGACAAAAGCCCACACCGACGAAAGCAAATTAGTATTCCTGCAATATAAATAATCCATATATGTAAAGTTGGACGAATAATAATTTTACAGTTTTCTTTCTAAGAAATCATTGTAAATTTGTATTATGCATCAAATTAGGGCACTGCTATCGTGTTTATTTATTTATTTATAACTTAATTAAACCGTGGAGCAATAGTTTGCCTATAACTGTAAAATAACTGAAATGTTTTGTAGTTCCTTATTTGTATATTGTATTTAACTTGTTCCTGGAAAGCAACGACAATCTACCATTTATTATAGGGTGGGGCAAAAGTTTGGAAGCAATTTTTCAAACATTAATATAATTCTTCAAAATAAGTTCCTAAGTATGTGATAGGGTTTGAACTATAGTAGAGACACTACATTATGACGTGGCAGTGTTATTTTTTACAAAAATTTAGTCAATTCAAAAATGTCAGACAAAAGAGAAGCCATTATTGCTCTACACCGTGCCGGGAAGTCAGATTCCGTCATTTCAAAGACTCTCTCAATAGCGAGATCGACTGTTTGGAAGTGTGTGAAGCGTTTTAATGAGAGAGGAGACTTGACTGATCGTCCAAGAAGTGGTAGACCACGCTCACAACGCACCAAACAACTGATAAAATGTGCCCGAGAGAAGATCAGGAGGAACCCGATAAGGTCAATACGATTGTTAGCCAAAACAGCTATTGTGAGTCCATGAACAATGAGAAGAGTTGTCAAAGAAGACCTAAAGATGTCCTCTTTCACCCTCCAAAAGAGACAGACTCTGTCAGAAGCTGTAAAGAAAAAGAGATTGGAGAGAAGCAAAGCACTTCTGAGAAAATTGAAGTCTGGCACGGCTAGTGAAATTGTTTGGTCTGACGAAAAAAATTTCACAGTGGAAATGGCTCACAACCGGAGGAATGACAGAATAATTGGTAAAAGTGCAAAAGACATCCCATACAACCAAAAAACTGTCCACAGAACCATGAAACCTACTTCAGTAATGGTCTGGTCCGCCGTTTCAGAAACTTGGAGATCTCCTTTAATTTTCGTGGAACAAGGCGCCAAAATCAATGCTAAATGTTATATTGAGAATATTTTGACGCCAATGTTGGAGTCAGCTAAGGATCACTTAGGTAATGACACTCTATGGACATTTCAGCAAGACGGCGCGACTTCACATACTGCAAATGTCACTCAAAGCTGGTGCCATGACCATCTTCCACGGTTTTGGTCCAAAGAAATGTGGCCTCCCTGCTCCCCAGATGTTAATCCCATGGACTTTTCGGTATGGTCCATTCTTGAAACAAAGGCCTGTGGTAAATTCCATCGCAGTGTGGATGATTTAAAGCGTTCGCTCCAGAGATCTTGGAAGGAAATTTCACAAGAACAGTTGCGTGCCGCAGTAGGAGGAGTTCGGAGGAGATTTGAGGCTGTTATTAAAAATAAGGGGGGACATTTTGAATAAATTTATGATTTTTGAATTCTTAAAACCCTTATGTAATAATACATAACTGTAAATTATTAAATATATTTTTCGTTGGATTATAATATGCACTTTCATTTGCTTCCAAACTTACGCCCCACCCTATTTACTCGCAGTTTCCATAGTCTAATGTTTTAAAATTAAGTTCTGCGATAACAGCGCCCTAATTTGGGCATAATACAAATTTACAATGATTCCGTAGAAAGAAAACCGTTAAACTATTATAGCATTTCCAACTTCATTCCAACTTTACATATATGGATTATTTATATTGCAGGAATACTAATTTTATTTTTGTCTGTGTGGGCTTTGTTTGTGTGGACTTTTGTCTGTGTGGGCTTTTGTCGGTGTGGGATTTTGTCGGTGTGGGCTTTTGTCGGTGTGGGCTTTTGACGGTGTGGGCTTTTGTCGTGTGGGCTTTTGTCGGTGTGGGCTTTTGACGGTGTGGGCTTTTGTCGTGTGGGCTTTTGTGGGTGTGGGCTTTTGTTGTGTGGGCTTTTGTCGGTGTGGGCTTTTGTCACCCTTTCGAATAAAATATAGATAAAATAATATATTAAAAAATAATTATGTAGATAATTGATGTAAAGAAGACTCATGTACATTTTTTAATGTAAATATATTTCATGCAAATAAATTTCATGCAAATAAATTTTATGTAAATAAATATCACGTAATAAATTTATTTGATTGCATATTGATTCGATTTTTATTCTGCTGAAATGATTTTTCATTTGGAGGAAACGCTATTTCATTTGGAGGATTTGATAGTTCACTTGGAGGAAATGTTATTTCATATGGTGGAAGTGCTTTTTCACTTTGATGAAATGTTCTTTCAGTTGGAGGAAATTCAATTAGAAAAGGTATAGTAATAACAGGGTTTTAATAGAAATTGATTGCTGATTCAATTCAAATTAAACAAATAATCGAATGTCCTCAAAGTAATTCAAGTAATATATTTTTTATAATTTGAGTTTTTAGTTTTTTGGATTTTTTCAAGCTGTTTGAATTATTTATTTCATTTTTGTTTCTTGTGAATGTTTTGAATATTTTGAGTTTACTGGGGGGTTCAGTTTTTAAATTCGCTTAAATCAATTTATGAGTTTTTTTAAATGATCTAATTTCTGTAAATATTCAAATATTTTTTTGAGTTTTTCAAACATTAAATGTTTTATATAAAAATTATAATTTTTCTTTGAATTGATTTTATTTGAAAATGAGAATTTTCCGAAAATTGATTATTTTTAAAGTGAGTTTTATTTCTGAATTTGAAAAAGGTAAAGATGTACTTAAGCTTCCACTGAGATCGTCGAAGCTATTCTTCATTTTCTGTATGTTTCAGTAAATATTAAAAATGTGGTATCATAAATAATTGAAATTAATAGATGTGATAACTAGAAAATATACTTGCATTGACTTATTTGATAGCATAATTTCCTTTTCATTTAACAAAAAATATAGAAGATACTTAGGAATAAGAGAATACATAGGAATAAGAGAATACATAGGACCAAGAGGATACATAGGAATAAGAGAATAAATAGGAATAAGAGAATACATAGGACCAAGAGGATACATAGGACCAAGAGGATACATAGGACCAAGAGGATACATAGGACCAAGAGAATACATAGGACCAAGAGGATACATAGGACCAAGAGAATGCATAGGACCAAGATGATACATAGGAATAAGAGAATACATAGGACCAAGAGGATGCATAGGACCAAAAGAATACATAGGTATTATAGGATACATAGACCAAGAGTATACATAGGAACAAGAGGATACTTAGGTATAAAAGGATACATAGGTATAAGAGGACACACAGGACTAAGAGGATACATAGGATCAAGAAGATGCATAAGACCAAGAGGATACATAGGACCAGAAGGACACTAATTAAAAGTGGACACACATAGGATAAAGATGACACACACAGGATAAAGAGGACACACATGGGATCAAAAGTACACACGTAAGGATGGAGATATGTACACATAAGAACTAGAGGACACACTTAGAAACCTAGAAATATCAAATTTATCAAAACTTGTGAACAACAATACACATTTGCTTTTGTTACAGATATATACAAAGTACACTTTTCCAGAGAATGAATGTTGTCAGCAATAGTTATAGGAAGTAACAAATTTTTGGTTTTATATTTCAATATCTAATAGATTAATTGATAATAATGAACTATAGGAAAGATAGCTTAAATAGAAATATGGTATCCAACATACAACTATTGGTCATCAATTTCATTGTCAGGTCCAGGTTTTCCAAGGTTCATAGACTATATAACAGGTTAAACGAATGTCGAATAGAAATAGTACGAAATGTTACTAAGAGCTGCGTCTACTAATTCTTTAGATGAAAACCTATGAAACCTACGTTACAAATAATTGACATTTTTTATTTTATTATTGCAATTTTATTTCTTATTTTAGCAACAGTATTTAATGCGGATGGAAATGTTAACCAGTGCCCCTAATCAACGGACAACGGAGTGAATAGCAGTTAGTTTTTTGTTCCTTTTGCTGTGGAAAAACAATTTCATTGGAATGTTTTTATACCATTTGATTGAATATTGAATTCTAAACAATTATGGGTTTAATTATTTAGTCAACCGCTTAAGATAAATTCAAGAAGAAAGACAGAAATTGTTCCTTCCATTGCAATTTTCGTAGTGAATAGCAGTTAGTTTCTAGTAAATTTTGCTGCGGAAAAACGGTTATTTAAAAAAATACACCATTCGATAGATAATTAAATTCTAAAGAATTCTAGGTTGCATAATGCACGAGTATAGTCTACCATTTAAGAGAATTTCAAGAAAAAAGACAGAAATTGTTCTCTTTTTACACTATAATCGGCGGAGTGCACAGTAGGGTGGGCCAAAAATTACAACGTTTTGGAAATTACTTATGGTGATATAAAGTTGATATGACAAGTAAAGGTACGTGTACTGAAATTTGAGTGAATTCTGACATGATTAACAGTTGCCCCCAAGTGATTCATATATCAGAAAAGTAACATTTTTGGTGATTTTTACTACATTTTGGCAAAAAACTCATAAACTCTGATTTATTATCGTTTAGAATAGGAAGATAGCTTGAGAAGAGCTTATTTTGGTGTTTGTGCCGGAAAATTAGACAGGTACGACAATGTTTACAGTTGTCCCCACCCCTCCAAATTGTTCAAATTTAGGCACCGCTGGAGACTGTAGTGAGTGTAGTGCTCCACACTTAGGGAGGTCTGGTGCTCAATGAAGAACATAATAAGGAAATTTATGTACAAGAAATTGAGCATAAACATTAATTATTGATTAATAAACCAACATTTCAATATTTGGGACACTTGGTGACTCAAAAAAGTTTACAAAGCTAATTACATGGGTTATTATCCAATTGTTGAAATTCGAGTAAATTCTAAATATTTGCAATACGAAATTATCTTATCACAATAAAAGCATGATTGCTCTAGAAGCCAAATTTTAAGAGAAATATTGTAATAGTAATATATTTTACAAAAAAAGTGTTCGGGGCCACTCAAAAGTATCAAATATTAATCTGCAATTTTGCAAGTTGTGTTTTTTCATAACGTGTCAATAATTTCATCTATTCTACAGAAAAAAAATCGAATATTTAAAAATTAATGGGAAAATATCATTTTGTACAAAATTTCAAATGTTTTGGGGCAACTCAAAAATATCGAGAAATGGCCTGGAAATTGGCATGCAATGTTCTTTTATAACGTATCAACTTATTATAACTATTCCATATGAAGATTCTGAAGTGAGTCCGAAATCCCTATTTTTTGGCCCACCCTTGTGCACAACTCTTGGTTTTTATTACAATTATATTAAAATATTTATAGATGGTATGATAGATTAGTTAATTTAAAAGAATTCTGAGTAAGGAACTATACCATTCAAATATGTATGGTTATAAAGAAAAACGCATTTGTCTCACTGTTTCACAACTATACTTACAAGAAATCGTACATCTGGCAATTTTTTCGGTATTAGTTTAACCTGTTATAGTCTATGAGCCTTGAATTTCCACCCTCCTCCTGATGATGAATAGAAATCTTACTATTCGAAAACTTGAAACCTGAAAATTCTTCATCGCTAAGTTTCAATAACATCTGATAATATAAAATATAGCATGATCGTTTTCTTCGTGTCAGGACAATTCGTCGCGGACTATTCGTTACGGACAATTCGTCGCATATACAACTTCCTCTATTTTTTCTATATTCGTAATTACATATTTTAAACGCAAATTCAACACAATTTTATATCTTTTTTTAATTCTTCAAATTACATCTAGAGATTTTGAGTTGGTGTGATCTGAGGTTTAAGATTCATATAAATTACTCGTATTGTTGATACCAAATCTTGATATTATTATGTATATTATTCAATTGTTTTTATTTATTTCAAATGTTAAATAATTTATTTCTAAATACAGAATAATTAATTTCAAAATAATGGAAGAATACTTATTCATCAGAAAAATCTTTTGTATTGTAGATACCAAGTTTTGTATTCATATTGTATCATTTATTAATTGTAAGATTTGAAACATAGAGTTATGATGAACTACACTAGAGAGAGGAAATGTTGCAGCCTAATTGCCAGTTAAATGACCGCAAAATAAAGAATTACCGTCAAGCAAGACGCGATATTATTTTGGTCACTGGCTCACCACTTGATTTGAAAGAAATGGAAAATTTGGCTAATAAAAATATGAAACAAATTCTAAAAGTAAATATGGTGAAATGAAAAATATCGCAACGAATTGTCCGCTACGAATTATCCGCAACAGATTGTCCACGACGAATTGTCCTAACACCGTTTTCTTATATAAATCATTATTGTTTCAAACAGTGCTTCAAATTATTAGAGGTCATAATATTAATATATAATCAAAATATACTTCTAATCTTCATTTGTGTCCACTTCCTCTTTATTTTGCCAGAAACCGAGATGAAAATGTGATAAGACTGCTAAATTATAACTAAGCAACATGTAATTATTATACCTACCACATTTTTTCTTAAAAGAGTAACCATATTTAAATAGTATTCTTTTTAAAGACAATATTTTTCCATCAAAAACAAGAAGAATAAATAGTATAAAGATTGCATTTATAAGTAGTAAAAGATGAAGGTTGAGTAGAGTAAAACATTATATATTTTTACATGTATCCATTCTACAACCCTTATTGCTTTAAAGTTATGTGTGCATCACAAAAGATTAAGCCCCCATTGAGGCTCTTTTGCACCCTCTGAGTGTTGATACAACGGGCAAACGTACATTTGAGGGGCAAACCAGCGGGCAACTTGAGGCTCACTTCAACATTCACATTGGCCATTCTTTTCGACACTCTGAGTGACACTCAGTCAACCCATTGATGCGAATCTGAGTAACCTATTTCACTCTATTGATGTACTTATACCTATTCTAATCTATTGATGTGCTCATACCTAATCTACTCCATTGATGTATTTATACCTATTCCACTCTATTGATGTACTTATACCTATTCTACTCTATTGATGTACTTATACCTATTCTACTCTATTGATGTATAAATACCTATTCTACTCCATTGATGTATTTATACCTATTCCACTCTATTGATGTACTTATACCTATTCTACTCTATTGATGTATTTATACCTATTCTACTCTATTGATGTATTTATACCTATTCTACTCCATTGACGTATTTATACCTATTCCATTCTATTGATGTACTTATACCTATTCTAATCTATTTATGTAATTATACCTATTCTAATCTATGGATGTATTACATACCTATTTCACTCGTACTAATGTATTCCATACCTATTTCACTCGTATTAATGTATTTCATACCTATTTCACTCGTACTAATGTATTCCATAACTATTTCACTCGTATTAATGTATTCCATACCTATTTCACTCGTATTAATGTATTTCTTACCTATTTCACTCGTATTAATGTATTTCATACTTATTTCACTCGTATATATTAATGTATTTCATACCTATTTCACTCGTACTAATGTATTTCATACCTATTTCACTCGTATTAATGTATTTCATACTTATTTCACTCTACTGGTGTATTTCATACCTATTCTACTAATAATTTCATACCTACATATTTCACTCTATTAATGTATTTCATACCTACATTTTACTCTATAATTAATGTATTTCATACCAACATTTTACTCTATAATTAATGTATTTCATACCTACATATTTCACTCTATTAATGTATTTCATACCTACATATTTCACTCTATTAATGTATTTCATACCTACATATTTCACTCTATTAATGTATTTCATACCTACATAATTCACTCTATTAATGTATTTCATACCTACATTTTACTCTATAATTAATGTATTTCATACCTACATTTTACTCTATAATTAATGTATTTCATACCTACATATTTCACTCTATTAATGTATGTCATACCAAGTTCACTCCATTAATATATTTCATACCTAATCTGAGTACTAACCGACATGCACTCTTGCACTGGCGGCACCGCCTCGATTTGCCCGCCATGCACTTCTCAAATGTGAACAGTCAAGACTCTTTATAAGCGTGCACTCGCCCGTAACCCGTGAATATGAGTTTCCGATGTGAGAGTCAATGTAACGGGGCTTTATCCTTCACTTTGAAGTAAAATAAATTAAAATATACACAGATTTTAATAAATCAATTCCCTCTAATTATAGACACAATATGACAGTGGTAGAATGGATACATGTAATGAAATCTAAATTTTAATTTCATTTAATCTATTTTTTATTTAACTATTAATACCATATTCATATTAATTCAAAGTTGGGTAAACTCTTTTGTGGGTCACACTGTATATATATTATATAATATAATGTACTTTCCTATTAAAAATAACGGGTTTTCAATGATATTTTATAATGGTGTAACTTAACAATCTTGAGAATGCGCTGCGCGTATTAAGAATAGTTGAAAATTGTCGAAAATCTCAAGATTGTGCAAGGCAGGTAAAGGGTATGAAGCAAAACCAACAGTGATGTAGTAGATAATCAATTATTAATGCATTTAATTGGTCCATTTCATCAAAATATGATAGTTAAAGCTATACATAATAACTTGGAAATATTTTGGTAATTAAGCTTGAGTTAGTTACTTAAAGAAAACTTGAACAAAACTGGTGTTTAAATTTTACTGAAATATCAAACATTCTACCAAACGTTTGGAATTAACCTCATTTGTTTTCCCTGTGTTTTTAATGTAAAAATCGTGTTTTAAATTAAATAAAAAATTAATGAAAGTTCTCCATAAAATTAGATCCTAAAAACGGTTCTAGGACAACTCGCCGCAAGGACAACTTGCCGCGTGATTTATGTTTTACCGAAGTATACATCATTTATATATATATAAGTTTGAACAATGATTTGTTTCTATACGCACGCTCAAGACTGACGTATAACAGTAGTTGTCAAATTTCATTATATCAATTAATTATATGTAGTTTATTTTGTTATATCTATGAGAATATTTCAGGTTGAAAAAAATATTAGAACTATTAATATAAATTTAGAAGCATTTAAGGTCTGCTTCGAAACGAAGGGCTTTCTAGTTGACGTCAAAAGGAAATTGAATACAAGGGACTGGAAGAAAAAGTCAGAAAGGAAGGTGACTCCTTGAACAAGGCACCAACCACCAGTCCGTCACAAGCTCATAGATGCAGAAAAGCTACTTCGTGGATGCAATCACTTATACCAAGGAGTGATATGAAAAGGAACACAAGCACAGGTGACTGCATTCACGTATCGAAGACAAATATGAAGAGGTGACAGTCTATGTAACTTATTAGCCTACCGAAGAAAAAAATCCAAGACTTCGTAGTTAAATAACCTTTATTTGCTCTAATGTATTAGTTTTGAACTAAAGTAATTTTTATAAGTCATTAAACGTATTAAGAAGACACCTGAACTTTTTTTCTTCCAATAGCAAATTATTTTTAGCAAAATACTTTCAAATAGAATGAAGAAAATGTTATTGTTAATTTACAACACACACTAAGTTTATATAATAGTTAAAAAAATTATATTTAACTTTTGAAATGGAATAGAAAACATTTTCAAATACTGCTAAGAAAATTTGATAATTAACTTATAACACGCAGGTCATATTCAAACATTTTTTTTATAAATAAATGGTCAATACGGCGGTAAAACATATATCATAGCGGCGAGTTGTCCTCACGGCAAATTGTCACTGGCGAGTTGTCCGGTCACCTCTAAAAACGTGTATTGCATTCTCAGAATTGTGCAAAATCATTAAATTGCGCGCAACATATATATTATCTTCTCAAATTGAGTTCAAGTGTAGTATCGTTGTTTCCCCTGGATAATCTGGTCAATTAAAGTTAAATAAATAACACAATGTTCTTTATTTATAGGGAGGGACATTTATAATACGAATGTCTTGCCATTTTTGTCTAATCAAGTGTAATTTTATATAAAAAATTTATGACATGAAAAGACAGGTTAATCACAATAAACAATATATAGGGTAAACAATAATAAATATTGGAATAATTTAAACAAATGCTAGGGAAAGCTGAAATTTTATTCATGAATTAATTTCAATGCAAGTTTAAAACCTTAAATAAGGTAAAAAATATTATAATAAAAAATTTTAGTCAGTTTCCCACACAAAATGTAAATTTCTTTAAATTACGAAACCTATTCTACAATGGGAGACACCCCACTCTCTTTACAAATAGACTTGCTATGATCTAATTACCACTCAATGTGTAGAGACAGCTTTTTTCAAAAGGCAAAGAAACATCATAAGGAATAATGATATAACCCCAAAGTTAAAAAGCTTAATAGATTGATCAACACGGGGACCGACAATTGATGCAATGATATTTAAAACTGACATCTTCAACAAGGTTAGTTCATTCTCTTCGAACATTTTTCTGGAGAAAAACTGGCCAACTGCATTGAAGAAACTGAAAGAGAAAACATATATCAGCAAAATAAAGACTTATGAATTTGAAGAGCGATTAATACGATGAAATGAGTTAGCATCCTATTATTTCTATCTAGCTTTCGTATATATCAGTATCAATATATCAGAATATATCAATATATCTATGATCAGGATCTATCCAAATTTTAAACAAAATAAGTAGAAATAAGAATAATTAGGATACTGATAATGAATACTGATATATTCGAAAGTTCTAGAAAAATAGAAAGATTCTAACTTTTTTGGTCGTATCTCTCGTTCTTCATTCATAAAGATTTCCAAGAAGGAAGCAAAATTTGAAATTAATACAATCATTCCTATGTCAATAGAAAGACGGAGTGTGAATTGTAAAAACAAATTGAACAATCATAGAGAATTTAATACAATATGTAAATTATATAGGTAACTAGTTATCAAATATATTTGACAATTTCAAATTATAAGAAAAATATCTAATCTTAAAGTTTCAGTTCTAATTAAATTCCACCAAGTAAAATTTCACCACATAATACTAAATTTCAAGGTCTAGGATAATTTTGTCCACTGACAATTCGTCAACGGAAATTTCGTCCACGGACATTTCCTCATTTTATATTTCAAAGTGTATATGGTATATATTTCATATCGTTTTTCACTATTACATTATCAGCAAGGTGTATAACTGTATTTATAATATAATATTATAGTGATTTAAGCCAAAACATTTAATATGAAAACGTAAAAAATGTTTACTATCGATTACGGTTATAAAATTAGATACGCTAAAGTGACGGCTAAACGGTTTGGCTGTACCTAAGTTATTTTATAATGAAGTCAAATGCAGTGAACCATCCTGATTTTTTGAGTTTTGAGAAAAAAGTACCCTGTAGCTATAATTAATTTATTTCAAAAAGAAATATAATATTTTCTATAGTCTGACAAGAAAAGTTCTCTATTCATCTCTTAAATTCTCTATAATAGAGTAAACTTTCAGTGAAACAATTGAAGTATCTCTGCCACTACAATCAACTCTGCCTCACATACATGATCAATTAGAACACAGAGCTACTCAGACTCTCTCACTATCGTGACACACTTGATACTGAAGCAATAATGCCACGCCCACAATCAACTCTCCGCCTCTCATATGCCAATATCTCAAGTAAGCACGGATCTCACTTAGGCATAGTACACCGGCCAGCAGGAGCAGGAAATAAAATTGCAATAAGAATTAAGGCAAAAAACATAAGTTTCTATATACCATCAACAAAAGTTGGTTTTTACTTTTCAAATTATATGTAAATAATATAAAATGAATACACATTACAAATATAATACAAAATAAAAGCATTTCGAGGACGAATTCTACTTGTCCATGGACGAAATGTGTGTGCGCGTGATTTCAGTAATATATAAATTGAATTAAAACCATTGAAAAAATAATGAGTTTATGGTGGTGATGATTGGACATTTTATTAGCTGAATTGTTTTTAAATTATTAGTGTAAGTAATAATCATAACCATAGTGATAGCATATATTGCATCTATTTTACATAATTTAAAGGCCTTTTCATTGTAGTTTCGAGTCAAATAACTATGGAATTAGTCTATTTTTGACTCTTCAATTCCAGATCATTCAAAGTAAGTACAGATCAAAATACCATATGTGATGATAATATTTTTTCCTTTTGTAATCATCTAAGACTATTTTAAGAATTAAAAGGATGTTTAACCCAAGAGTATATTCAGATCAATTCTGCATATTATTATTGTGAGGATATAAATAGAGAAACTTTCTTTTATGAAAAGAAACATTTTTTCTTATGATGATGAACCCACCGGAAACTATAGGAACTTACATGTAGAATGTAATTTTTTAGTATAACCTTTAGAATGATTTTCTAATGATAAAACTGCTTACCAGCGACATTTTTTCACTGCGGACTCCGGCACCATATAAGTAATAAATGAATAATCTTTATCGAAAATAAAAAGGCATACAATACAACTTATATTCAAGCCCATGCGAAGTTCATCAGAAAGAACTTTAAAAAATCTTTCATAAAAGGGGAAAAAAATTTCGCAGAAGGAAATGCTATAGATGACCAGAACGGAGGGCATTGCGCAAAGGAACACTCCAAACCAGTATGCTGCACAGATTTTGAACTTCTGTGTGAATTTATCACTCAACCTGAAAATATGACATAATTAGACATTTATATGGTGTTTTAAAGCTATCAATTTAAAAGGTATTATAAATAGTATTATCCTAATGGGTAATGAATTAGTGATTTCATTTCAATCCCTTATCGTTCACCAAACCGGTTTTCAGACTCAGGTTGTGTCTAAATATGATCAGATGAACGACAAACAGTTAAAAATATAATTGGATTAGAGAACAAATTTCGAAATGCCTATTTGTCTTTAAAAATACCGATTTGATTATTTCAAATGAACAGTATTTTAAATTATGTTGGTAAAAGTGAAATACATTTATTGAGTAGGAGAAACTGCTATCTACTCAATTTTGACAATCTTTGCCATATTAGGTTATAATAATGTTCATTGGAAATTTTCCATCCGATAATAATTAGCTAATGAAAATAAGTATCACGCAATTAGTTCATCAGTCAAAATCCTATAAGAAAAAAGTAATAGCATTTATTTTCAAAATCGAAAATGAATAAGTAGGCTTTTTACACTTTATCACTTAACTAACAAATATTGAAATTTCAATGTGATAATACTTTTAATTGTTACTTAGTATTTTGTAGAGAGATATCATTTCACTGTACTCACTTTTTACTTTTATAGCATTTCACTTCATCTTCTGTATCTTCGTTTCTGGAGTGAAGATCTGGAATTATTTCCCACATCTCTTCGGGTAATCTTTCCGGAATTTCTATCTGCTTTACTTCCTTGTTAATTATCTCCCACGTTTCATCCATATACTTCTCTCCTTCTCCTGATATTACTTCAATCTTTCCTTCCATGGCGGCCATTTTGTATCAACTGCAAGAGAACATTTTAATTAATTATTAATATTCTACTCTAATATATATTATCTTGTGGAAATTAAACCTGTAACAACCTCCATTGTTGTGAATTATCTTTGGGTTAAAATAATAATAATATAATTTATACTACATATTCATACATACATTATACCAGGGCTGTGGAGTCGGAGTCAGGAGTCGAATATTTGTACCGACTCCAAGCAATATTTAATTATAAGTCACAAAAATTTAGATCCATTTTATTTGTTGTTCATCATGTTAAAAATCTCATGAGAACTAATAATTGCTCATAGATATGAATTAAATCAATATTTAAATTCTAAACATTCAAATGACTCAATATTGCTTATAAAAATACTGTAAAACTGTTTGTTGGAGTCGGAGTCGAGGAGCCGGTGAAATTCTTTATAAAGGAGTCAGAGTTGGAGTCGGAGTCGATAAATTCAAAATAAAGGAGTTGGAGTCAGAGTCGAACATTTTATGTACCGACTCCGCAGCCTTACATTATACAGGGTGTCCCAAAAAAAGCGATACCAAAATTTCAAAGGCAGGCTGTAATTCAAAAACTATTGAACTTACAAAAAATTGGAAAATCATGTTTTGTTTATCAACATTTTTCCCATCTCTGTTCAAATTTCAGCTGAATTTATCAAATATTTTTCTATAAGCAGTATTTTTTGTGACCGATACAGAAAACCTGTTCGCGCATTTTTGTTAGGCATCGAATTTTACGATATTTAAACCGTGTTTTTAATAACTTTCAACCGTTTTTTAAAATGGTTTGTTATTAATAAAAATCATGAAATCTGTTTTATAAAATCCAAGAAAAATAAAAACACGATCTAATTGTTCCTCCAATTAATTTTTAACTAAAATAAAACTTGTTTGCGCACTTAATTACAGTAAAACTTCGCGCACTTTCAGTAAAATATTTCTGCAAGAAAAACTGAATTAGACTTTTCTAAATCTGTATAACTGTGAGATGTTGATCTTCTCAGACTTGATAATGTTATAAAAATAGACAATAATTTTTTTACTCAAGACATATTTTTCAAATGTCTTTCCACCCCCCGAAATCTGCATAATTTAGACTTTTTTTAAATCCCTATTTCTCCCTCACTTTTTGGACTACAGACATAGGGTTTGTTTCATTTTGTTCAAAAATATTATACTCTACAAAAGAAAGTTCATTTCCATAAAATTCGCATTCTCAAAATTTTTTTTTTTTTAAATCTGATTTTTTTCTCAAATATGGTTACATTTTCCCATATACCTTCTTACGAGTTTAGGAATAACAAATCAATTGAACTTTCTTTTGTAGACAACTAAATTCTGAATAATAAAATAAAAACCCAATGTCTCTAATTAAGTCAAAAAATGAAGATGGAATAGGCTTTAGAAGTAAAGAAATAAAATGTGGTCAGAGCTGCCAAATTTCGATTTTTTTTAATTTTATAACAGCAGTACAAGATTGATTACATAAAATATACTAGAAACAAGCAAATACAACTTCATAGTATACCGTTTTTTTTTGTTCCCCCTAGCACCTCACCCCTCTCATCTCTTTCCACCTCCCCCAGCTCCTCCCAACTCCCCCAGCTCCTGATCCCCCCTCTCCAAGCTCCTCCCCCTCTCCCAGATCTTTTGAGGAACTTGCATACAACTTTCATACCTAATATTCTCCCACATGATTTGGGACATTATAAGGTGTCTTTTTATGCAAAAATTATTTTTGAAAATTATCTCAAATTTAATTATATTCAAATAATTAACTCAAATTTCTTCACAAGATATGCATGAGCGGAAAAAAACTCCTCGATACCTATCTTCCTTGGTGGCTGAATTTTGATCAATGGTTTTTGTAAAGAAATGTTCAATTTATGGATGATATTGTGGTTCGCGTCGAAGCAAGACGTTTTATTAAATAATCACAACGTCCTAGTATCAACTTTGACGTAGGAATTTCGAGAGAGAAAGTGTCTTTGTTTTATGGGATTTGGTGGCAATGGACGTGTCATCGGTTCTTAATTTTACAAAAAATATTTCAAATGCAGTTAGATACCTTGTTCTTATAAATAACTGGATCATTCCCAGATTTTAAGAAAAACATTATAACAGAATTAGTTGAACCTGGTGGATTCAGAACGGTGCTCTTGTGCGCAGAATACTTTTGTTTGCTCCTGCTGCAAACAAAAGTGCGCAAACAGGTTTTCTGTACCGGTCACTAAATACACTGCTTATAGAAAACTATTTGATATATTCATTTTTATTTATTTTGTACAGCGATAGAAAAAATGTTGATAAACAAAACCTGTTTTTTTTTCAATTTTTTTGTAAGTACAATAGTTTTTGAATTACAGCCTATAAAATTTGAGTATCGTTTTTTGGACGTACACATATACAATTATACATACTAACATACATAATATGTATGTATACATATACATATTTCCATTGAATAGAGCTACAATAGAAAAAAAACAATTGAAAAGTGGTAGGTACTGCAATTTTTCTGTCCGACGGTACTCTTCTGTGCCTTTCTTCAAAGACTTTCAGGACTAACTATTCGACAACAACCGGCTTAGAAAAGTGCAGTGCCATTCATTCCAAACCTCGAAGATAATATAACTCATAGAATGACTTAATTCACTCAATGTATAAAAATGAACTCAATTCATTTTGAAAAATCTTATTATTATTATAATTATGATTTAATTTTTTAAATTATATTTTCTGTACAAAAACAGGTAATTAATTGGATATTCAGAAAAATTGTTCCTTGTATTTAATCTAATAATACTAGTTAAAAGTTAGATTTTATTTTACTGTTCTACTAGTAGCTAATACCACGTAGTAGTAACTAATACCACATAGCAGTAAATAATACCACGTAGTAGTAACTAATACCACATAGTAGTAAATAATACCACGTAGTAGTAACTAATACCACGTAGTAGTAACTAATACCACGTTGTAGTAACTAATACCACGTAGTAGTAACTAATACCACGTAATACTAGCTAATACCACGTAGTAGTAGTTAATATCACGTAGTAGTAGCTAATACCACATAATATAGTATCTAATACCACGTAGTAGTGACTAATACCACGTAGTAGTATCTAATACCACGTAGCTGTAGCTAATACCACGTAATAGTAGCTAATACCAGGTGGTAGTAGTTAATATCACGTAGTATAGTATCTAATACCATGTAGTAGTAGCAAATACCACGTAGTAGAGTAGCTAATACCATGTAGTATAGTAGCTAATACCACGTAGTATAGTAGCTAATACCACGTAGTATAGTAGCTAATACCACGTAGTATAGTAGCTAATACCACGTAGTATAGTAGCTAATACCACGTAGTAGTAGCTAATACCACGTAGTATAGAAGTTAATACCACGTAGTATAGTAGCTAATACCACGTAGTAGTAGCTAATACCACGTAGTATAGTAGCTAACACCACATAGTAGTAGCTAATACCACGTAGTAGTAGCTAATACCACGTAGTATAGTATCTAGTACCACGTAGTAGTAGCTAATACCACGTAGTATAGTAGCTAACACCACGTAGTATAGTAGCTAATACCACGTAGTAGTAGCTAATACCACGTAGTAGTAGCTAATACCACGTAGTAATAGCTAATACCACGTAGTAGTAGCTAATACCACATGGTACAGTAGCTAATACCACGTAGTAGTAGCTAATACCACGTAGTATAGTAGCTAATACCACGTAGTAGTAGCTAATACCACGTAGTAGTAGCTAATACCACGTAGTATAGTAGCTAACACCACGTAGTAGTAGCTAATACCACGTAGTAGTAGCTAATACCACGTAGTATAGTAGCTAATACCACGTAGTAGTAGCTAATACCACGTAGTATAGTAGCTAACACCACGTAGAAGTAGCTAATACCACGTAGTAGTAGCTAATACCACGTAGTATAATAGCTAATACCACGTAGTAGTAGCTAATACCACGTAGTAGTAGCTAATACCACGTAGTATAGTAGCTAACACCACGTAGTAGTAGCTAATACCACGTAGTAGTAGCTAATACCACGTAGTATAGTAGCTAATACCACGTAGTAGTAGCTATCACCACGTAGTATAGTAGCTATTACCACGTAGTATAGTAGCTAATACCACATAGTAGTAACTAATACCACGTAGTAGTAACTAATACCACGTAGTAGTAGTTAATATCACGTAGTAGTAGCTAATACCACGTAGTATAGTATCTAATACCACGTAGTAGTAACTAATACCACGTAGTAGTATCTAATACCACGTAGTAGTATCTAATACCACGTGGTAGTAGCTAATGCCACGTAGTAGTAGCTAATACCACGTAGTAGTAGCTAATACCTCGTAGTATAGTGGCTAATACCACGTAGTAGTAGCTAATACCACGTAGTATAGTAGCTAATACCACGTAGTAGTAGTAGCTAATACCACGTAGTAGTAGCTAATACCACGTAGTATAGTAGCTAATACCACGTAGTAGTAGTAGCTAATACCACGTAGTATAGTGGCTAATACCACGTAGTAGTAGCTAATACCACGTAGTATAGTAGCTAATACCACGTAGTAGTAGTAGCTAATACCACGTAGTAGTAGCTTATACCACGTAGTATAGTAGCTAATACCACGTAGTAGTAGTAGCTAATACCACGTAGTAGTAGCTAATACCAAGTAGTGGGTCTATGGTATTTAAATTGATAATATTTCCTTAGAAGATTGTATGAAATCATTCTTTTTATTTTAAAATATTAGGTTATTCGTTTGTATTTTACATTTACGTTAAATGTATCGTAAAATATTTTACAAATTTGAATAAAAGTTAGGGTAAGCTTCGAGTAAATGGACGGTTCCACATTTTAGATCATTTAACAAATATGCATATAATAATTTTTATACATATATGAAGAAATTAATAGAGTAATTATTATATTTGTTTTTATGATCCAAAATGTCGACCAGTCCGATAACCCGGAATTTACCCTGTGGGCTTCTAGAATAATAGATCAAATTTGTAGATGGACATCGCTAATATTATTAAACTGTGATTTTGTTCACAAATATTTGGAATTAAAGACAAAATAATAGCTAATATTCATCTGCCAAGTTAATGGTAATGTTTGTACTATTTCTCACCTCTCTTTGAATAGACAAAACACCTACAACCTCCTCTCACAAAGTACAGACGACAAATGACTGAAACTCTGACTCGAATGGAGTTTCTCTTAAAGCTGCGCGCACTCCAAAAGAGAGGTAACAAGAAAGATTGCAAGATTGAACTGGTAACGTGGAAATAATATCTAGTGCGCACACTGAAAGAGAGTCCTAAGAAAGAGAGAGGGAGATTGAAAAATAAACAGAGATAGAACTCGCTACTCAGATGACTCCACGCCATTCTATCTTCAAGTTGAGTGTTCCAGTGTGCTGTCAGATTTCACAAGGGTAGCTGCTACGTCGTTGTGCGGGAAGTGCACCGCCCTCAATTCTCGCCGGAAAGTTCACCGCATGGTAAGTTCACCGTAAATAAAATTTAATGCAAATGTAACAATGATATGAAAAAATATTAAAGTAATTAGAAACTAAATAGACATGATTTACGTTAGAAATACAGGCTTGTCTTAGGGACTATTGAAAGAAAATTACTGAAAATATGAAATTGAATGATATATTTTTACTGAATGTATCGAAATAATATAGATTAAGTTACGATTGTTGTTTCGACATTAATTTCTTTTGGGTAGTATTTGGTTATATTGTTTTGCATTTCCTTCAGAGGCTCAAGATTCTTTGGTTATTTCGAAGATACGTTGCTTGGACGGCCAGACAGAAGAAAACATAGTAGGTGTCCCAAATATTCCTTAGAAATGTTGAATATATAAATTCTTTTTAAAGAAATTAGACCAAAAAAAACAACAATAATGTCGAAGGGTGGCATAGGGCTATTAATTGCTTCTAATTCTCAATTTAAAAATGACTTTCATGGTGAATCACAGTGTATATATTATCTTCTCAAATAGAGTTTAATTGAAGTTAACACTTTCTAATGGAAAAGACACTATACAGAACTACACACACCATTTTTACAGGAAATCGAAAATATTTACTTGTTTCAGTTATTTTGCCACACCATAATTCATAAAATTAAATCACTGCAACATTCAACCAGGAGAGCATGATACTTAAACACCATGAAATGAGACTGACCTAACCTACCTTCTCGCTTCTCAAATATTTGATATGATTATAATAAGAATATCTTGTCATTAATCACCATTGTTTGACTAATCATGTGTAATTATTTATAAAGTTTTAGATATGAATGGACAGCATATAAATCAGTTTAAAATTAAATTTATTGATAATTTTCTATTTTATCACTAGGTCAGTAGTGTTGATATTTGTATGTTTTCAATATTAAAAATTATTTTACACTATTGTAAAGTGATATCATTCATATTGTAAATGGTGAATTGCATTTCTATTCGGTTATTCACAATAAAAAATATATAGGGTAAACAATATTAAATATTGGAATAATTTAAACAAAATCGAGGCAAAGTTGAGATTTATTCATGAGTTAATTTCATTACAAAATCAAAAAATTGAATAAGGTAATTTATCTACATTGACAGAAGAGAAAGAATGAAAAAAAGGCAATATGAAAATTCCCACACAAAATGCAAAAAAATTAAATTATGCAAACGATTCTTCAATAGGAGACAACCCACTCTATCTACAAATAGACTTGCAATAATTTAATTGCGTCTCAAGGTTTAGGTTCAACTTGTCCAAAAAGCAAGGAACATGTAAAAAGACCGAGTGCTAAAACCCACAACTTTAAAAGCATAATAAACTGAGCAAATGGTAATACCAGACTGTGAAAGAGGAGTAATACTAGGGCATTGATAGCTGACCACTTCATCACCCCAAGCAAATTCTCTTTTAACATTTTGCTGGAGACTGCACTGAAGAAACTGAAAGAAAAAAAGACATATCAGCAAAATGGAAACAAATCATTAGGGACTGATACTAATTGAAAGCAAAAATTGCAATCATCAAATTGCAAAAACAATCATCGAAATTTGAATATATAATGTAAATAGTATTTGTTATCAAATATAACTGACAATTTCAGATTATAAGAAAAATTTGAACCGAAAAATATTTTCTGTTCTAGGTGAATTCGACCATGGAAAATTCTACCCCATACTACTGGATTTCACTAATATATTAAGTATAATAACATTAAATAAAATGATTTGGAAAAATAGTGTATTTTTGGTGGTGGTCTGACAACATTTTATTCGCTGAATTATTCCGAAATTATAGGTACAAGTTATAATCACGTTGCCCGCCACTTGGACCCAAGACAATTGGGCTCCGACAATTGGGCCCGCCGACAATTGAGTCCAATAAAAATTTGGCCACGACAGTAGACACAATAAAGAAGTGTTATTTTGTTATTACTATGTTTGTGACAATATTATCTTTGAAATATGTGTTATATATTCTCTTGAAAAAAATATCATATTCTCTTTATTCTTAATTCATAGAAGTGCTGTAATTCGATTGATAGGATATATTGGCAAGATAAAAAAAAAGAATAAACTAGTAATTACGGCACGGACGACTATAGAAACTATGATAAATATGACTTACATGCGAGATATATCTGTGACAGAATATTATTATTATTGATATAACTAAACATTAATGAGACTTTTAAATTAGTATTTTCTATAATAATATTCGACAGAAAACGTAACAATATTTAATTGATAAATTAAACAAAATACGAAAAATGAATCAATTGCTTCTCAATATAGTATAATAATATCTCGTTTTATTAAACACATGGTGTTTCTTTTGACTATGATATGAATAATAAAATAAATACTAGGTATGTATATATTGTGACAGGTATATAATGAATCAGGAGATTGAATATTGCATACAGGAACGTGGGTGCTGCAGTTAAAGAAAAAAGGTGAACAACCCTGTCTACGAAAATTATTGCTGGAAAGCAAGAAGTGGATATTGAGAGGAATTTTGCCCAAATCGCTATGTGTTTTAAATATGTTCCTGTAACTCCAGTTAAAGTTGGAAGAAACTTCTGGAAATTAAAAATGATTTTGACAGATAAAAGGCTATAGCATGACAGCAGAAAATGTCCATTAAATGTTAGTTATTTCTTGTAATGATGTGTAATTGTTAAATTGTATATTAAGGAATTATTGTTACTTTATTTGTATTCGATTTGTGTTATTCTAGTTGAAGTTTTCGGTGTACTTTCTTAATTGGCTGTGACTTGGACATTGAAATTTTTGTTTGGTAAATTTTGATTTGTTTTCTTTCGCGTTATTTGTTTATAGCAAAATGAAACTATAATTAAGAAATATGGGTACTATTTACTATCAAATAAACAGAATAGTTAAACTCATAGTCTTATATATACGATATTAAACGTACACAGTTGCCTTAAATGTCGTGTAATTTTTGTGAATAATAATTAAAAATCAACTATTAACAAATAGAATAGAATGGCATAGTTACTCTGGAAAAAATTACCGAAAAAAAAATTTACCGGTAATAAGGGGCTTACCTATAGAATATAACTTATTGGTGTAAGTTTTGAAATTATTTCCTAATGATAAAAATGTTTACCTGCAACATTTGTCCACCATGGCATCCTTTAAAATGAAACATCTATCTGAAAATGAGATAAACATTTCGCAGCAGAGGAAGGAATAGAAGCAAAAAAAGGAAAGGAATGCGTCAAAGAACACTCCAAACAAGTTTGTTGCACTTGTTCTCAACTTTGGTGCGTATTTATGACTCAACCTGAAAATAGAAGGAAATTAGACAAGTTGTCAATGTAAAAGGTATTATAAATAAAATTATCAGTTACTTTGAACCTTAATGACGAATTAGTGATTTCATTTCAATCCCTTTTAGTTCGCCAAACCGGTTTTCAGACTCCGGTTGTGTCTAAATATGATCAGATGAACAACAAACAGTTAAAGATATAATTGGATTAGAGAACCAATTTCGAAATGCTTATTTGTCTTTAAAAATACCGATTTGATTATTTCAAATGAACAGTATTTTAAATTATGTTGGTAAAAGTGAAATACATTTATTGAGTAGGAGAAACTGCTATTTCCTCAATTTTGACAATCCTTTGCCATATTAAGTTATAATAATGTTCATTAGAAATTTTCCATCCGGTAATTAGATAATGAAAATAAGTATCACGCATTTAGTTCATCAGCCAAAATCCTATAGGCAAAAAAGTAATAGCATATATTTTCAAAAGCCAGAATAGATGAGTAGGCTTTTCAAGGTTTATCACTTAACAGGTCTGTCCTAACTAACAAAATTAAAATTTCAAAGTGATTATACTTTTAATTGTTACTTAGTATTTTGTTTAGAGATATCATTTAACTGTACTCACTTTTTTCTTTTATAGCATTCCATGCAAAAGATGGTGTCATTGAGAAAAACAGCTAGTTCATTCTTCATGAAAACTTTGTAGCAGAATACGCAGTTAGTGGCATCAACTGATGTAACTTCATCTTCTGTATCTTCGTTTCTGGTATCTGGAATTATTTCCCACATCTCTTCGGGTAAAATTTCCTCTCTTTCTGCTGAAATTCCCACAATGTTTCCTTCCACGACAGCCATTTTGTTTCAACTGCAAGAGAACATTCGCATTAATTATTAATATTCCACTCTAATAAATATCATTTTGTGGAAATTTAACCTGTAACAACCTCCATTATTATAAATTATCTTTGGGCTGAGATGGTATAATCATATTATAATTTTGCTTGTTCGTTCGCTAGATAGTTAGTAAATGTGTTGCGTTCAGAATTACAAAACTTTAGATTGAAAAATTTAAAAAAATTCTCAAAATTTCCCCGAATTCACAATTTCCCCATAAATTCAAATTTTTCTAAAAAGTCAAAATTTTATAAGAATTTCAAAATTTAAAAAAATATATTAAAAATATTTCAGAAAAAATCAAAATTTCCCCAAATTTAAGAATTTTCTCAATATTCAAATTTTCCAAAAATTCTAATTTATCCAATATCAGACAATTTTCCAGCAACTCAAAATTTTCCAAAAATTCGAAATTTTCCAAAAATTCGAAATTTTCCAAATATTCGAAACTTTCCAAAATCAGGAAATTTTCCAGCAATTCAAAATTTTCAAAAATAAATTTTTCCAAAAAAAATCTCAAAATTATCCAAAAACTCAAAAATTATCCATAACTCATAATATTAAAAAAAATATAAATTTTCCATTAACACCAAATTTTCCAAATGCATATTAATCTGAAAAAATTGAAATTTTGCAAAAACTAAAAATATTTAAAGAACTCAAACCACTAAATTTTAATAAAGAAAATAATAAACCAAAATTTGTTCTCCATTGAAAAAAAATAATTGATTTTAAAAAAATACATGAATAAATGAAAATCATAATCAATTGAATGGTTTCGAGGAAATTCAATTATTTAATATTTTGCATTCAAAATTCATAAAAATGTTATATTTGGAAAAACAGTAAAAACGGAAAAGCAGAAAATTCCGTAAACCAAATTATCTGGAAAACCAAAAAATACGGAACCTGAAATATCTGGAAAACCAAAAAGGATGTGCAAAATCGGAAAACGGAAAACCCAGAAAAAAATTCGTAAAAAACGGAAAACCATCAAAAATATCCCGAAAATCGATTATTTCAGAGGCCCGAAAAAATACAGAAAAATAAAAAAACGGAAAACCGTAAAACCTGATAAATCCGGAAGAACATAATAAATGGAAACCGAAAAAATCCGGGAAACCGAAGAATTGGGGAAATTTAAAACTCCGGAAAAATAAAAAACAGAAAACCGGAAGAGAAAATTTAGCCTCTGCTCGAATTAGGATGAGAATTAGTTAAATTCTTTTATTTTTAGTTTCCCTTTGAATGGACCAATATATCGTTTATGAACATATCGCTTCTAAAGTCAATCTAAATTTATGAAGATTTTAATTTGAGTGAAAATATACTATACACCTGACCCATCTGTGTAATGAAACCGTGTAATATCCACGGGTACCGCTTATATATTTATAACTAAATAAATATATACTAAATATATTTATACATATTCATACATATACAAAAACTTCTTCATATATACGGTTGACGGACACTTGGCCGAAAGACATTAGGCTGAAAGACATTTGGCCGAAGGGACATTTGGGTGAAATGTTTTTATTTAGAAAACAAAAGATGGGATAGTAACATTATTCAATATGATAAAAATAATAACTTTATATAATACATAAAAACCAATGACAACAAATTCAAAAGTAGGAAGAGAATATTTTTTCCATCACTTTTATACATGGAATTTTTAATGGATTCCATTAATATGAAATTAGAATTCATGGAGGCTGCAGTTTTTAATATGGTTACACAATGAATAAAAATCTTTCGGCAAAGTCCGTTTGGCCAAACTTAAACTAAATCTACTTTTGGCCAAATGTCAGATATGCATATAAACATTATATATACATATTCATACATACATTATATATGTATTCATATATACATTATACATTTGTAATCATATATATACTAACTTGCATATTATATATGTATATATATACTTTTTCTATTGAATAAATTTTGAATAGAAAGAAAATCATCGAAAAGTGGTACCGAAATTTCTCTTTTCGATGGTACTCTTTCTGTCCCTTTGTTCTAAGACTTTTAGGACTAACTATTCTACACCAACCGGCTTCGAAAAGTGCGGCGTCATTCATATTAAACCTCGAAGATAATAAACACAAAGGATGACTTAATTCATTTGGACAAAATTTAATATTATTGTTATTTGGTTAAAAAAAACAATATTATCATAAATAATTAGTTGATCGAAAGTATTTGAGACTGATATTAACTAACACCACGTGTTTGTTTTTGATAATACCACGTTCTTTTGTTTATTTGTTAATATCACGTGTTTTTGTTTAAGATAATGTCACGTGTTTTTTGTTTCTGTTGATATCACGTGTTTTGTTTTTGATAATACCACGTGGTTTTAGCTAAACCACCTGATAGTATCTAATACCACCTAGTTGGTCTATGGTACATATAGTGATAATACTAATATTATATATATTGACTACATTTCCTTAGAAGATTGTATGAAATCATTCTTTTTATTTTATAATATTAAGTAATTCGTTTGTATTTTACATTTATGTTAAATGTATCGTAAAATGTTTTACGAATTTAAATAAAAATTAGGGTAAGTTCCGAGTTATTGGACAGTTCCACATTTTCGATCATTTACTTTTAAGAAAATGTGTATAATAATAATTATCCATATAAGAATCGAAAATGTTGACCTGTCCGATAACCCAGAACTTACCCCATGGACTATAGAATGATAGAACAAAGAGATGAACATCGGTAATATTATTAAACTGTGATTTAGTTAACAAATATTTGATATTAGGTAACAGAATCGATATTTCCTATCACAATATTAGCTAATATTCAACTAATGGTAGTGTTTGTAATATTTCTCACCTTTCTTCACCTGGACAGCACACCTACAACCTCCTCTCACAAAGTACAGATAACATATGACTGAAACTCTGACTCGAATGGTGTGTCTGTAGACTGAAGATCTACTTATTAGATGACCATTAGTGGTGATTGGAGACACTAATTTAATCTATTGATAATCTACTCATTTTCCACATGTATAATTAGTTGGTTGATGTTGCCAAAGAATATTAGAGGATACTAAATGTTATTGAATGTTCAAACATTCGAAGAAATGAATGGATAACGATTAAGGTACTACTAGTGTCAAAGAAGGTTCTAGGATATTTTGGTCTCGGAAAACCAGTCTCAGTGTATAATGGTGTTTTTAAAGGTCCTCTCCAGGCTCCAGGAAAAAATGAGTTTATTACATACTATTATAGAACTACGGTCTACGACCATTATTCTGCAAACTGCATACAATTCGTTTCAGTATATATTTTATAATTTGTTTTTAAACTTTTTTAATACTCTGTGAGCAACAATTGAATGAATCACTAATCTGATGCTCAAGAAGAATATTGTACACTCTTTGTTTTGATTTCAAATTTGAATTTTATAAATAAACCATGCGTTTTCGGCCTATATTTTAGATATTAATTGTTTCGTGTAAAGTATATAAACGTTTCTATTATAAGTTCATTCTATTTTATACCTTTACACGAATATTAAATTGATTTATTAAACCTACTACCTAGTTGACAATCAAACCAAATGGTGTACATTCTTTTTCTTCAGGCTGAAAATGTATTAAATTAGTAAGTCAGAAGTAAATTTGTAGAGTTTTGATTATTGAAAATCTTTAAAAGCATATAAAATTAAAAATATGCTACCAAATTCGATGCGGTTTGCAGCAAAATGATAAGAAACATTAGCCTCGTTGAATAAGGCAATAAAAATATTTGCTTGGAGGGGACCTTTAAAGAACAATAATAGAAAAAGTTGAAATTATGATTACATAAATGGGTGGTTCATTTATCATTAACATCATTAACCGTTGTAAAATGATGCGTAAAACTAGTAGTAATTTTGACAAGTTTTGACAATTATTTAACATGAGATTTGAGCGGACAATTCGGTTTCAGAAATTTTGGTCTCGGAAATTTTGGTCTTGGAATATTCGGTCTCATGTATAAATAAAACTTATATATGAATTATATATAATGGGGGGCGTGCCGCTCCCAGAATCCCACCGAATTAAACAATCATGAAGTGTGTAGTACAACAAACTAGCAGATGCAGCAAAGTACATTGAACTAATTTATGTTGAAGGTTTCAGAATTTATAATTCTGAGACCGAAATTTCCGGCCACCGTCAAAGAACTATCGACAACGTACACTTTAAATTGAATAATTTATTTTTTCAAGAATGTTTTTAATAATAATAACCAATATAAATAGTTGAATACAGTATAAAGTTGAAAATATATATTGACAATTTTTATTGACTACGAAATTTTATTCGTATTTTTGGTTTGACAGTACATTCGCCTACTATCTAATTGTCTTTAGCTGTCAATGAAGTACTATCTGAGTGATATCACTGATTGTATATCGCTTGTTTAGAACAACAACGTCATAAACACAAAAACATGTATTTTAGAATTATCCATATAGACATATAAATCATAAAATGCTGATTATTTTGGTAAAAAGTCATCATTGTAACTTTAAAATTTACCGAGAGAGGTTAAATGTCCTAATGATGTACCATTAAATGTACGTACATTACATGTACTTAAATGCCTCTCCTGAAAAATAGCTATTTTGAAGTTATGACAGTAAGCTCGCAAACAAGCGATATATGAATTACTAATGATAATATCCATATAGTGGTGGCCGGAAATTTCGGAATCGGATATTTCGGTCTCGGAAAGTTCGGTCTGGAAAATTCGGTGTCGGAATGAAAAATACTCAGTCAATAGACTCAAACATGCCTGGTAAACGTGGCCGGTAAATTCCACAGGAACATTCCACAGCGGAAGATTCCACCGTTGTTAAATACCAGATGTGGAAAATTCCACCGTGGAAGATTCCCACGTTTTTTAAAAAAATATACAAATAAACAGTTTATTTTACAATGTATTTCTAAGTCTATGTAATTGATAATTATAAATGAACAAATCATCTTTTTAAATATACAGGCAGGCCTCGCTTTAAGTACACCTCACTTCAAAAAAAAATGGTACTTATTTCGAGTCATGTCTCAAATTAGGTACCGTTCGTAGACATAGAAAACGGAGACAATTTCTGTA
Source organism: Caprella mutica (assembly GCA_947561585.1). Classification (NCBI taxonomy): domain Eukaryota; kingdom Metazoa; phylum Arthropoda; class Malacostraca; order Amphipoda; family Caprellidae; genus Caprella; species Caprella mutica. Next base: position 183,424 of record CANNZV010001218.1, on the reverse strand, counting down.
ATTATTTCACGGTAACTAAAAAAACATCAAAATTATAATCCAGATGAGTTTATAAGAAGCAATTGGATCAGAAATTCAACATGTCCCATTTTGGAGTGAGTTCCGAGTTATCGCACGGTTTCATATTTTCGAACACGTAAAAATCTCTATATAATAATCATTATTTAACTTTTATTTCAATGGTATTCAAGATACCAATTTGAATGAAAGTTGAAATTGGTGAATAATAATTATGATTACTTTATATTTACTTTTCGGACGTGTCCGAAAATGTAGAACGTACCAATAACTTGAAAGTTAGTACCCTTCTTCCAAAATATTTCATAGAGCATAAAATTTCTGTTTGTTAAATGTAACACATTAATTATAGAATTCTAAATATCTATTAATTACTCGCCTATACTGAGTGAGAGTTCAGTTATGGTTGGATTTTACAATTTTCAATAAATTCACTAATTTAAACTTTCATCACAGACCACAGTCACAAACGCTGTTTGATAATAGGCTTATATAGTACCTACTCTAACCACAGTTTATAGAATAGGGACTATAAACTGTGACTCTAATTCTAAAACAAATTTTCTTTCATTATAACTCATAGAAAATGAGAAATATAATCAAGGAGTGACAATTATAAATTTCTTGTTACTTTACCTCGCTTTAGTTACCGTTTGGTAATTAAACTGAGTTGTGATTTGGTAACTAAAGCTGGGGATGCCTGTACAACAATTAATAATCCATCAAATAGGCATTAAATATTAGTTCGTCGTGACAGAATATGACGATGGGATTGGAACACCAACCTGTGGCAACACTGCTAAATTTACCTTCTTGAATCTATTTACAGAAACACTAAAGTTCAGATTTTAATATTTGATACAAAAATAATTTTTTTTAGGTACATATTCATTATTGAAAAGGTTAATATTAAGCAGCAATATGACAAGCATGATTTTTGTATCTATTTATTTAGAGACAATTTAAATCAGCGACCTGCTGAACTGAATTTATATAAGATGTTACATAACAAAAGAAACTCTGTACGTGCTATATGATCTATATATCTTTGTGAGTTTGTATTTAAGATTTTTATTCGTGTGTCTGTGGTTTCAGATCGAAACAAGTTAATGTACCGCAGATACCTGCTTAATCCTATGTTCAAAATTTAGTTGACACGCATTATATTTTACCTTCATTTTTGTAATACTTTCAATAGCGATTAATATACAGTTTCAGAAAATTTCAGCTGTGTAATTTTCTGTTTTATATTAAAATATATCAATAATATAAACATTTTATTTCAGTACGTGTCAAATTTATTTTTTAATTTCACCTTTTATCGTCGCTGATTTAAATTGAAATATAAAGTGGTACATTTAAAAACTTGGGTAATAGATAATATATATACATAAAATAAAATTTAAGTTACAAACAAAATATTATCCTTAATTTCAGTTTCAACATATACATGTTTAAAGGAGAATCAAACGGAATCTAAAATGTTTGTCACAGGGGCATTGAACCTTATTGTTGAATTTGCACGATTTTAATTCTATTATAAATTTAATTGATTCATATTTAAAAGATTGTTTGATCTGTCTATTATTTCGTATGTTCGCCTTAATTTTTTTCTTAGGCTTTGACTTATCATAACATATTCTTATAATTTTTTAACTTTTTAACTAATGAAATGTTGGCCGGTTACCACAAAAAAAAACATTTTTCTTTATATCAGTTTATACTAAATGTTAAACGAAATCTTCCGTGGTGGAATTTTCCGGCGGTGGAATATTCCGTGGTGGAACTTTACAGCGGTGGAATTTTCCTGGTGGAACTTTCCGTGGTGGAATTTTTCGCGGGGGAATTTATCTGGAACCCTGATAAAGATTCAATAATTATGAGCGGTATATATCAAATTGGATTAATTTTATTTATTTATAATAAAGGGTTTGTAATAATGATGAGACCCAAAAATTATTTATTAACTTTTGAAATAATGCATTAATTAAAAAAAAACTAAACGACTATAGAATTCTGAAACATCGCGTTTTTACTCAACTACTTCTTGAAAATGATTTCTTTTAAGTGCTGCCCTCCAGACCGCACACAAATTTAGGCACGATGACTGAGCTAAGTCGTTATTGTTCTGATCAGCATTTTCTGTCCATTCGATCTAATTTCTGTTTCATTATGTGCCTTCAATTGAGGGATATTTATTGGTTTGTTAAGGTACCCCCACAATAAATAGTCTAATGTGGAAAGATCTGGAGGTCTTGCTGACCAATAAACGTCGCCAGATCTTGAGATCAATCTTCCCAGTAACTTCTGTTGCAGCATTTCAATGTTGGGCCTCGTAGGTATTTTTTTTTTTTTTTTTTTAGTCAAATTCACTTTATTCATATTCGGAATCAGAAAGTCAGTTAACATGTCATGGCATCGCTTCCCATTCACTATAACTGTTAGACTATTGCCACCCTCAAGAAAAAGACACCAATAATCTTATTCTCCTTAATTCCACACCACACTGTGACTCTTTCTGAATGGAGCGACATTTCTCTGATCACCTTCGGGTTTTCAGCTTCCCAAAAACGAAAGTTATGTTTATTGACACATTCATTTAGTCTGAATTGAGCTTCTTCTGACATGACCAAGTTCTGAATAAAATTCGAGTTTTCTGCATGCTTCTATAAACTCCACTCGCAAAACGCAACTCAACTTGTCAATTCACCTTTGTGCAGCATTCAATTTTCATTTGCCTCTGAACTCGTAGCCCATACCCGTATCATCGATAATGTCTTATTATGTGAAACGCAATGTTTTCAGGATTCTATAGTCCTTTAGTTTTTCATAATCCAAGGATTGTTTCAATAGTTATTAAAGATTATTTTGGGTCCCATCATTATTATAAACCCTGCACATATATGTAAAATCTAGTTTTTTTTAATTTTTGTTAGTCATTGAAAATCTCTTTAGAATAAAATTAGAAATAAATGAAACCTATTTTCTCAAATACTAAAGACAAAAATCAAAAATAAATTTATTTATTTATAATACAGTTGTGTAAAATCCATTTATTTTTATTTTTTGTTAGTCATTAAATATCGCTTCAGAATAAAATTGAAAAATAATTAAATTGATTTTATCAAAAACTATATATAAAATGGTTTTTATTTTAGAAATTTGTTTACTAAAACAATAGTTTAAATCTTCCTAATTATATTAGGATCTTTGTTTTCGTTTATCGCTTGTTTGCAACAACAACGTCATAAACACAAAAACATGTATTTTAGAGTTATCCATATAGACATATAAATCATAAAATGCTGATCATTTTGGTAAAAAATCATCATTGTAACTCAAAAATATACCGCTAGAGAGGCTAAATGTCCTAACGATATACCATTAAATGTACGTACATTACAAGTACTAAAATGCCTCTCCTGAAAAATAACTTTTTTGAAGTTATGACAGTGTTCTCGCAAACAAGCGATATGTTCTCTTTCATTAAAGTGAAATTAAATATATACTTTATGAACATTAACTTTCTAGCATAGCATGTCTCACAATTATTAAGTTTTGAAGCCCAAAGTTTATGATTTATAACTCTGATATCATTTTAATGTCACTGAAATTACAATATTGTCTAATAATATTGTAACATCAGTCTTCATTGTTAAAAACCAGTTATAAAAGTTTTATCACTGAATTCTATTATTTGTAAACTCAAAATGTACGAGTAATGCTTTTAATAGGCATTAATCTATTTTATAGATTACATTGAATCCGCATGTTTCATCTAACTGACAAGTTTTTATTCATATCTCAGACCGAAATTTCCGAGACCGAATTTTCCGCTCAAATCTCATGTTAAATGAATGTCAAAATAAGTCAAAATTACTAATGTTACGTATCATTTTACAACAGTTAATGATGTTATCCGCTTTTAGTAAATACACTACCCGTTCTAGTATTCATAATTTCAACTTTTTGTGTTATTGTTCTTCAATAATTAAATGAGACTGAATTTTCCGAGACCGAATTTTCCTAGAACCATGAAATGCAACTGTCCTACGCTACCTTCAATATATTTAAAATAATCATGATGCGAATGTCTTGCCGATTCATTTTTTTTCTAATCATGTGAGATTATTCAAAAAGTTTAAGATATGAAAACACAGCATCTAAGTCAGTTTGTAATTATATTTATTGATATTTTCTTTTCTATTCCTCGATCAGTAGTGTTGATATTTCTATATATTCAATTTAAAAATGTATTTCACTACTGTAAAATGATATATGTAATTCATATTATAAATGGTTAAATGCATTTCTATTCAGTTGATCACAATAAAAAATATAAAAGATAAACAATAATAAATATTGTATTAATTCAAACAAATTCTATAGGCAAACCTCAGATTTTATTCAGGAGTTAATTTCATTACAAGATCAAACCCTTGAATAAGGTAAATTTTTCTACAATGACAGAGGAGAATAAATGAAAAAAAGAGTTCGGCAATGTGAAAATTCCCACACAAATCTCCCACACAAAAATTGTTAATTTCTTTAAATTTTGCAAACTATTCTACCATGGGAGACAACCCATTCTCCTTACAAATAGTTTTGTAATGATCCAATTGCGACTCAAAGTGTAGATGCAACTTCTTCAAAAAGCAAGGAATGATCACATGGCCGATTGCTATAACTCCCATCTTTACATTTATAATAAACTTAGGAAATTCAAGCCCCAGACTGTAACTAATGCATGAAAAGATAATATGAAAACATGCCACCTTCATCATCCCCTGCTAATTCTTTCCAAACATTTTTGTAGAGAATAACTGGCCAACTGCACTGAAGAAACTGAAACAGAAAAAAAACATATCAGTATAACATGGTTCTAGGAAAACTCCCAGGCGGAAAACTCTAGGAGTGGAAAACTCCCAATGTGGAAAACTCCAAGTGAGAAAACTCCCTGTGAGAAAAATCCCAGTGCGGAAAAATCCCAGTTACTTCTTATAGTAATCATTAAAATTAATTGAAATTTGAAGCTTAAGCAAGACTTAACCTTATACAAAATTTTAATCACAGAAAATTCTAATCAAATTTCTTTATCAAATTACTTATGAGTTCATTTATCATTGGGTTAAATGCTAACTAAAATACTATACAGTATGGGCCACAAAAATGTTTCCACTTTTTCAAATACTTGTAAATCGTTAGCCAATTGACGGAAAAAATCAGTATCTTGGTCTCTTTTTCTCCGCCTCTTATTGTACTATTAACAGGTAAAAACATTCTTGAACTGGACATAGTTTAAGAACAGGGAAGCTAAGAGTGAGGTTGATTATTTTTGACATTGCGTGAAGGTTATTCTTAGAGCTAACTCTGTGATTTTACTTACTAAAAGGCAGTGAATAAAAGGAAAAAATAATATAATGGTAGACAATATAATAAAGGGTGCTTACTCTTCTTTCTTGGAACCTATTTGGAAATTGAATAACTTCAGTTACATTTTGATCTCATCGAAGTTTTCACTATGAATATTCAGTCATCGCTTGTTCATTGCTTGATTAAGGTCTGTTTCACACCGCGGAAAAAAGCTCTTCTTAAAATGTGTTTACACTTGCGTTTTCTTATCGCCGATGGAAAAATAAAATAAAATTTTAAATTCAGCGATGAAAAAACGCAAGTGTGAACACATTTTAAGAAGAGGTTTTTCCGCGCTGTTAAAAATGCAAGTGTGAAGCGGGCATTAACCATGCAATGAACAAGCTAAGAACGAATATTCCTATTGCAAACTTCAATAAGATCAAAATGTCACTGCAAATGTTCTATTTTCAAATAGTTTCCAAGGAAGAAGTGTAAGCACTCCATATGACAAAGGTAATGACAAAGTTGAACGCTTTGGTTATGTGGAACCTATTACAAACATACAAGCAGTTCCCTGATTTAAAATTTTCAGACAGCAGTAACCCAAGGATAAAGGAAATCCCAAGTTATTTGATTAAAAAAATTGAATTGAAAGTTTTATTGAAATAATGTTTTATTTGGCAGGTGTTGCTTTAGCTTTAGATTTAATTGCGATTATTATCAAAAAAATTATTTGGTAAGTTTTACGTAAGCTAAAAATTGTAATGCATATTATCAATTAATGAGAAAAATCACTGGGAGTTTTCCACACTGGGAGTTTTCCCACTGAGAATTTTCCACAGTGGGAGTTTTCTCACTGGGATTTTTCCCACTTGGAATTTTCCACAGTGGGAGTTTTCTCACTGGGAGTTTTCCGCTCACTGTATAACATACCGCCTATTTCGCTCCTTGCAAGGGACTTATATTCAATAAATTAATTAATTAATGAAATTATATCAAATCAATAGGATCGGATATCATTTGAAAGATGGAGGGTGAATTGCATCGAATATTTAAATGATATAGATTACAACAGAAAATTAACGATTATATGAATATATGTGTACTAACCTAATTAAATACTTTCAAGTCAAATAAAAATTATGGTAGTCATTTGACAATTCAATTTCAGGTTATTCAAATTAAGTTCAGATCAATCAAAATGACTATATTTGAAAATGATAATATTTACTTTTGTGTTTTTTTAGGAATATTTAAAAACGATAAAAATGCTAAACACAAAATAAGTTTCAGATAAGTTCCTTAAATTGTTCTTATGATGATATAAAAAAGTATATTAAATGGAAATTATCATACAACTTTAATTAATGAAAAAGACAACCTTCAAAATATCAACTTTATATAATAGAAATATAATTTTAGAGACTTTCTAGCATATTAATCAGAATGTTTTTCTATTGGTAAAAAAAACTTACGCAAGACATTTTTCCTTTGCAGTTCTCCCTAAGGTAAAGCATCTACCTACAAATGGGAAGAAAAGCCCATCGATGAAAAGATGGCCATATGCGACCAAAAAGAAGACCATTGGACCTAGGAACGTTCCCCAGATGTCAGAGAAAGAGCTTTTTACCTCCAATACGCATTTTCCACAATGCCTGAAATAAAACAAATTTTTTCGTGTTGTCAATTACTCACATTTCTATTTACAGTTAAGCTCCTTAGTTTTGAAATTCTGAGTTATGAAACATTTGTTCAATAAGAATTATGAATTCCTATACCTGAGTTATGAAACATTCGAGCAAAATCTATAAATTATAAAATACGCTTGGGTTATGAAGTAGATTTTTTTGTTTAAATTAAAAAAAATTCATACATCCTGAATTGCGTCTTAGTTATTCCTCAGTGACCATGATTTTCTATGATTTTAATCATAGAAAACTATCTAGCACACTTGACTTGAGATATTATAAGAGACTCTGAGTTATGAAGGAATTGATACTTCATAACTTGGGAGTTTCACTGTATATTGTAATCTCTAACTGTCAATTCAAAAAATATTATAAATACGATCAGTTATTTATAGTTTATTATAGTTATAGTTTATAGTTATTAATTTCAACCCATTCTCGTTCACCAACACGGTTTTCATACTCTGTTTGAGTGTCTGAATATCGAATAGTAATTAATAAAAGACAAGATGCTTATTTTAATTTGTAAATTCCGGATTGAATATTTCAACTGAACTTTATTTTAAATTATGTAAATTTTTATTAATAAAATACACTCACTGTGCGGAAGAAACTAGTTACTACTAATTATTGTATTTTGTTTCATTTATGTTCTAATTAATGAATTTTGATAGTTGTTGATCATCTATAGTTTACAATAATGTTCAATAGTAATTTTCCATCCGGTAATTAACAAAGAAAATAAGGATTTGGAATTCCATAATCAACAAAGATATTATGAGCCAATCCTAAATCTGATAGATTTGAAGCATATTATGAAATCATTAAACTTTTAATGTTATTACAGATAAAGTGCTATTATCATTTAGCTATTATTTCAAAATGATGATATTCTTAATGAGTCTTTTCTATAGAAATATTCCAAAGAGTTCACAGTACTCACTTTTCTGTTTGGTAGCAGTGACTGCATAAGATATGGTAGCAATTCAATAAAATTATCTCCTCTCCATCTTTAACATACTTAGAGCATTTGCCACATTCTATGATATTATCTTCATCTACCATTTCCATATCCAATTCATCTGGAGATGCTCTAATCTGTTCAAAAATGAATTCCCTCTTGTTTTCATTAGAAAATTTCATAATTAATGAACACAAGTATTTCTTTTTCTTATCTCCACCCCATCTCATACTTGTTGCATTCAAAAAATTATCAATGAATTTCTCAGGATATTCAGGTGTCAATTCTTTATAGATTAACCGCCTAACTTCCTCAGGTAATGTATCCCACTTTTCATCCGGTATTCCCTCCAGAAATTCTATCCTGATATCATCAGAAATTTCCTCCTCGGGAAAAATCTCCAACAGGTCATCTGGAGTCACCTTCCTCGTTTCTTCCAGAGTTTTCTTGTCTTCTTCTGCCGAAATTACCAGATTCTTTCCTTCCATATTGGCCATTTTTTCAACTGCAAGATAAAAACCAAATCAATCATTGAGAGGCAACTCTTATTAAAATTATGTCTGTTTCTACATCTAAAACTAACTTTGGATCGAAATAATATGTTCTGTTTTTAAATAAAGTATATATAATATGCTGGTGAAAAAGAGAGAAACTCCAAAAAAGGCTTAAATGAATTATGACTGCTAAAAGGTTGCTAGAACGGCCTACTATGCTGGCGAAAAGAAGAGTCTCCTGTATGTGTATAGTGAATCTGTTCGTGGGTATGTCAAAAAATCAGTGATTTACTGAACACATTGGCAAACTTAAATGCTATTTTCTCAATAACTGCATTTTGAACTTATACGTTTTTCGCCAGCAAGAATGATATGTATAAATATATCATTATTGAATTTCTAGGAATTTTTCAAAAAAATATTAGAACCTAGGGTTCTAGGAATTTTTGCCGTGGGAGAATTCGATGACGGAATTTGCGCTGTTGGAAAATTTGCCGTGAGGAAAACTCGCCGTGAGGAATATCTAAATACAAAATTTAAAAAAAAATAATATTCGCCGTGAGACAAAAATATAGAGGACATAACTATTGAAACACTTTTAAGTATTGATGAAAAAATTGATAATTATACAGGAAACCAATTGGTTAAATACCTATACGGCAGAAAATTTTAGATAATTATATATATTTTTTTAAGAATTTATAATTGTAAACATCAATTGTAGGTAATTATGTAATATTTGATATCTGCCAAAACTATGATGCCTAAAATTTATGTAAACTGTTCATATATGCAATTTATATTCTAATCATTACATACTCGTATAATTTTGTGTCACGAGATGTCACTGTATAACATTTGGAGTGTTTTGATGGGTTGACTAAATACTCGAAACTATTTACCTTGTTAAAAAAATTGCTCAGTGAAAATGAATGAAGTCACTATGATGATGATGGTCAGCTGTGTTTTGGCTAATCCTAGTCGGTTCGCATCACCTCCTCTTAAATGTGTTAAGTGTTCCTGTGTGTTTAATATTGTGAATTTAAGATAAAGCTTTTCTAATTATTGTACTATTCCGAGTTATTGATGGTTTCATACCTTATAACTAATTATTGATTGTTTTTATTTTTTCGGTATTACATTGTACGGTTTACCTCTTGCAATCTGAATTATTGTGCATGTCACAAATATTTTAATTTAGTACCTACACTGTTAAGAATGCTACATCTAAAATATATTTCTTGTGAGTGTATGTGATCTCTCTAAACCAAAATTCCATTCATTTCCATTTTATAATCCATAAAAATCCTCGTTGCTGCGATTCTACCGTAATATGAGGAATAAATAGGAATAGAATTTTTTTAGTCCTATATTATTATTTATATCATTTATATATAGTTATTAACATATATAGAAATATATATTTGGTATATCATCATTTAAATAATATTTACATCTTCCTAACGGAGAATTTTCCAACGGCGAAAAGAAAAGATCCACTCCAATACAGGAAAAGATTTTTTTACAGAAAAGATTCAGTCCAATACAGGAAAAGATTTTTTTACAGCTAAAGATTCACTCCAATACAAGTGATGCAGCTCATGCCAAATGAAATAAATATCTGCACGTATGTACTCCTAATCATTAGCAATAATGAAGTTATACTAGCATATGTTTTTATTATGAGCAATTGCAAAATAACCTTTAGCAATATTCCCGCGATATTCCCTTCTGATGTTCCCAAAATGTCCCAGGGGAAATTGCAAAAATGTCGGTTTTTGTACTTTTTTGGAAACATCCCCAAGAAATGGTCCCGGAATATCGTAAGGGAATAAACATCTTCTGACGACGTTCCCGGAACATTCCTTGAGGATGTTCCCAAAAAGTACAAAAAACGGACATTCTCGCAATATCTTCTGGGAACATCACGGGGACACCGGAAGGAAATATCTCAGGGATATCCCAGTAAGGTTATTTTGTTGCCTGGGGACTCCTCTATAATGAAATGATGTACTTACAAAATATTAGTTGAATCAAATCAAATTAGATTAGATTTGATTTGACTTATATGAATGGCTTAGTTTTTAACTATACCTACG
>CANNZV010001218.1:0-172095 GCA_947561585.1 Caprella mutica | reverse complement strand
CCTCAGATTGCTCCAGGACAATATTTTGCCCAAGCTGGGCCATTCTGCAACTCGTTCTTGAATTTCTCAATGAAAAGTTAGGTGGTCGAATTATTAGCAGAAGAGCGATTAATCCCTGGCCAGCACACAGTCCAGATCTCAACCCTTTGGATTTTCACTTCTTTGCTGCTGCACAAACTCGAGTGTATAGGGAAAAACAAATTAAATTGAGCTTCTTATACAATGTGTTCAAGGCTTAGGTAGAAGATATAAACCAGAGACTCTCAAGAAAGTTTGCAAGAACTGAAGCGTGCGACGCTCTGTCTTCGGACTGGATGGGGTCATTTCAACGACTTTTGTAGGGACAGAGAAGATATGCCTCATACGATATAGGACAATAAATATTTAATGATTATATAAACCCATTCTTTTCCATTAAAGTAATGTATGTACAATTTCCAATTTGTAATTTAAAAATGACGTTTCTGATGGAACACAGTGAATATGTTCCGCGCCATTTGTCGATTTGCACAATCTTGAAAAGGGGCTTCGCGTTTTTAGTATCATTAAAAATGCGCGAAAATCTCAAGATTGTGCAAGGCACGTAAAGGGTATGAAGTAGGACCAACAGTGATGTAGTAGATAATCAATTATTAATGCATTTAATTGCTCCATTTCATCAAAATATGATAGTTAAAGCTATACATAATAACTTGGTAATATATTGGTAATTAAGCTTGAGTTAGTTACTGAAAGGGAATGTTTTGAATATTTAGAGTTTTTTGAGGATTCTAAATGATTTAATTTCTTTAATTATTTCTTATTTTAATTATTTCTTTTTTTCCAACTTTATGAGATTTTTTAAAAATTTGGATTTTTCTTTTCTCAAAATGTGAAAAATGAGTTTTCTATGAAATTAGATTTTTTCGGAAATTGAGAATTTTTAAATTGAGTTTTATTTCTAAATTTGAGTTTTTTTTTTAATTTAATTTTTTTTCAATAATCAAGCTTATTTTTAATTGAGTTATTTTAATTTTATTTAAATTTTGTTTTGAGTTATTTGAGATTTTTAAAAAATTCCTATAGTGTGATTGACACAATACTCTTTTTTTTTATAGGGAGGGATACTCATATTACGAATGTTTAGCTATTAATCACCATTCTTTTCTAATCGTGTGTAATTATATATAAAAAGTTAAAGATATGAAAATACAGGTTAATCACAATAAAAACTATATAAGATAAACAATAATAAATATTGGAATAATTTAAACAAGTTCAAGGGAAAGCTGAGTTTTTATTCGTGAATTAATTACAATGCAGGATGAAGACCACGAATGAGGTAAATTTTTCCACAATGGCAGAGGAAAATAAATGAAAAGGTCAGTTTCCCAAACAAAATGTAATTTTTTTTATATTATGCGAACTATTTTACTATGGGAGGCAACCCACTCTTTTTACGAATAGAATTGTAATGATCTAATTGCTTCTCCAAGTGTTGATTCAACTTCTCACAAAGGCAAAGAGATATCAACATGAAGAGTGATGCAACCCCTAACATTAGGTACATATCACACAGGACATTTTTTACTCCCAGACTGTAACTGATATATGCGAGGATGATACTTATAAATGGGATCTTCGCCAACTCTAGATCATCTTCTTCAAACATTTCTACGAAGGACTGGTCAATTTCACTGTAGAAACTGAAAAAGAAAAAAAAACATGTAACTAAAATGAAGACTTATGATTTGAAGAGCGAGTGATACGACAAAAAAGTAAGCATCATATTATTTTCCTAGAGCTTTCGAATATATCATAATCATTATCAATATCCTAATTTTGACTAATCTAAAAGCAAATCATGGATAGCAAATAAGATACATTTTTTCTTATGATGATAAACCCACCGAAAACTAGAAACTTTCCTATAGAATGAAACTTTTAATATAAACTTTTAGAATGATTTTCTAATGATAAAATTGCTTACCTGCGACATTTTTCCACTGCAGTCTCCTTTAAGGTGAAGCATTTATTTGAAAAAGAGATAACCTTTTTGGAGAAGAAAATGCTAAAGAAGATCAAAACGAAGACCATTGCGCCAAAGAACCCTCCAAACCAGTTTGTTGTGCAGGTTCTCAACTTCTGTATGTATTTATGACTCAAACTGAAAATATAATGTAATTAGACAAGCTATCATTGTAAAAGGTATTATAAATACTATTATCAGTTACTTTCAATCCCTCATTAAGTTCACTCCCTCATAGTTCGCCAAACCGGTTTTCGGACTCAGGTTGTGTCTAAATATGATCAGATGAACGACAAACAGTTAAAAATTTAATTGGATTAGAGAACCAATTTCGAAATACTTATTTGTCTTTAAAAATACCGATTCAAAACAGTATTTTGAATTATGTTGGTAAAAGAGAAATAAGTTCAATGAGTAGGAGAAACTGCTATTTCCTCAATTTTGACAATCCTTTGCCATATTAGGTTATAATAAAGTTCATTGGAAATTTTCCATCCAGTAATTAGATAATGATAATAAGTATCACGCAATTAGTTCATCAGCCAAAATCCTAAAAGAAAAAAGAGAGATAGAGAGATATCATTTCACTGTACTCACTGTTTTATTCGATAGCATTCCTCGCAACAGATGAAAGTGTCTTCGATAAGCATAACAAATTTATTCCACAAGAAAACTTTGGAGCAGAATTCGCAGTTAGTGGTTTTAACTTGTGATCCTTCATCTGGTGTAGCTCCATCTAGTGTAGCTTCATCTGGTTTTGCTTCACCTAGTGTAGCTTCATCTAGTGTAGCTTCATATGATGCACTTTCATCTGATTCATTGTCTAAAGCTCCTTCATTGAAGGTATCTGTTAGTATTACAAAGGGGGAAGATCTTCCTCGAATTTCTTTGCTAATATCATCAGAAGTGGACTGCTTTACTTCCATATTAATAATCTCCCACGATTCATCGAGATACTCTTCTGTTTCTCCTGAAATTCCCTCAATCCTTCCTTCCATGGCGGCCATTTTGTTTCAACTGCAAGAGAACATTCGCATTAATTATTAATATTCCACTCTAATAAATATCACTAGTGTACTTCCCCACTAAAATGAATTGGGTAGCAATAGAAAAAGAAATAAATATATGAAAAAAATATAAAATATATAAATAATATATGAAAAATATATAAAATATATGAAAATTATAATTACAGTAGAAAATATATATAAAATATATATAAAGAATTTATTAAAAAGTACATTAAAAAAATATAAAAAATATAGAAAAAAAAATTCTCAAGAAAAATTCATGTATAAAAAAATCATGTATAAAAAAATCATATATAAAAAATTAATGTATAAAAAATTTATGTATAAAAAATTCATGTAAAAAAATCATGTATCAAAAATTAATGTATAAAAAATTTATCGAGTTTTTGGACATTTTTGAGTTTTTGGGAAATTTCAAGCTTATGAAAAATGTCGAGTTTTCGGGAAAATTTCGAGTTTTTGGGAAAATTTCGAGTTGTTTTGGAATATTTTGAATTTTGGAAAAAATTTTGTTTTGGGAAAATTTAGTTTTGGGGAAAAATTTGTAATTTTTCAATCTGAAGTTCTGTTATTCTGAGCGTAGCACATGTACGAACTAACTAACAAAGGAAATATCGAACGAACAAACAGAATTATAATATGATATGGTGATCTTGTGGAAATTAAATCAGAAAAAACCAAATACATTGCTTACATACATTAAATATACTTATTCATATATACATTATATATGCACTAGTGTATTATCCCGTTTAAAATAACGGTTTTATGGTGGAAATTGAATTTTGATTCAATATAAATTTTATGAATACAGGCAGGCCTCGCTTCAAGTACAACTCACTTTAGTAAAATTGGTACTTATTTCGAGTCATGTTTCGAAATAAGAACCGTTCGTAGACATAGAAAACGGAGACAATTTTTTGTGAATATTTCACGGTAACTAAAAAAACATCAAAATTATAATCCAGGAAAGGTTATTAGAAGCAATTGGTTCAGAAATTCAACAAGTCCTATTTTAGGGTAAGTTCCATATTATTTTCAAACTCGTGAAAATCTTTATATAATAATCATTATTTAACATTTATTTCAATTGGTATCCATGATACCAATTAGAATAGAAGTTAAGTAATAATTATAATATTTTCTTTTCTGACGTGTCCGAAATTGTAGAACCAACCAATATCTTGGAACTTTGTACCCTACTACCAAAATCATTTCATAGAGCATAAAATTGCGGTTTGAAATATAGCGCAATAATTATAGAAATCCAAGTATCTTTTAATTACTCACCTATACTGAGAGAGAGTTAAGCTATGGATGGATTTTAAAACATTTAATAAATGCACGACTTTGCACTATTTCATTACAGTCACAAACAATGAAAGATTGTATATTATTATTAATACTCTAATAACTCTAAAACAAACAAAAATTTAACTCATAGAAAATGATATTTATAATCAAGGAGTGACAATTATAAATTTCATTTTACTTCTATTCGCTTTAGTTACTGTTTGGTAAATAAAGTGAGTTGTTATTTGGTAACTAAAGCGGGGAATGCCTGTAATAGAATTTCTTCGAAGTTCAACTAATAATTATGAGTTTTTTTATCCTTGGGTTTTTTCTGATATTCTATTCAGATTTTTGGGGTTTCAGTTTTTCAAGGAATTTTTTATTGAAAACAAACAGTTATACAATTTTCGAAAATTAGTTTTCGTAGAATAGAGTTTTGTAAAATTTTGAGATAATAGAAATATCTGAGTTTTTTTTTAAATCTTGAATCTTTGGAAAATATTGGGTTTCCGGAAAATTTTGGGTTTATAAAAATGTCAAGTTTTTGAATTTTTTTTAAATTCAGTTTTTGGAAAAATTTTAGTCTATGAAAACTTTTAGTCTCTGGAAAAAATTTTAGCTTTTGGAAAATTTTGAGTATCTGGGAAATTTGAGTTTTTGAGTAATTTTGAGTTTTCTGGAAAATTTTGAGTTTTCGGAAAATTTTGAGTTTTATCAAAAAAATCTTGAGCGTGATGTATTAATATATCCCTCCCTTATAATAAAGAGCATTTTGTTTTTATGAATATACTAGTGTACTATCCCGTTAAAAATATCTGTTTTTAAATGGAAATTGAATTTTGATTCAATGAGTTTTCAAAAATTTGAGTTTTCGGAATATTTTTGTTTTCGGAGAATTCGAGTTTTCGGGAAATTGAGTTTTCGGAAAATTTTGAGTTTCCTGAAAATTTTGAGTTTCCCGAAAATTTTGAGTGTCCGGGAAATTTTCAGTTTTCGGAAAATTTTCAGTTTCAGTAAATTTTTGAGTTTCCAGAGAATTTTGAGTTTATAAAAAAAATTTGAGCGTTATGGATTTATATAAATATATATTTATAAATATAAAATTTTTCCGAAAACTCAAAATTTCCCGAAAACCTGAAATTTTCCAAAAACTCAAATTTTTCCAAAAAAAAATCAAATTAAAAAAAAAATCAAAAAGGGAAAATTGTTCGTTTTCTATAATAAAAAAATCATTGAAAAATCTCAGACTCTTAAAACTAAATAGAATATCCGAAAAAAACAAAAGAAAACTCAAGAATAAAACTAAATCATAATTAGTTGAACCTTCAAGAAATTCTATTATGTATAAAATTGACATTGAATCAAAATTCGATTTCCATCAAAAACCCGTCATTTTTAACGGGATGATACACTAATATATATATTCATATATAAAAACACAATGCTCTTTATTAAATGGAGGGATAATTATATACACATCAAATTAACATCCACATATATAAATTATATAATTACTAACAAACATATCACTTATACATATTCCCATAGAATAAAGTTAGAACAGAAAGAAAAATCATCGAAAAGTGGTACCGAAATCTCTCTGTCCGATAGTACTCTTCTGTCCCTTTTGTTCTAAGATTTTTAGGACTAACTATTCGACACCAACCGGCTTCGAAAAGTGCAAGTCATTCATACGAAACCTCGAAGATAATATAACACATAGGATGACTTCTCAATTTATTTGGACAAAATTTGAAGATTATTGTTATTTGGTTAAAAAAACAATATCATAAAAAATTGGTTGATCGAAAGTATTTGAAATTGATATTAACTAACACCACGTGGTTTTTGTTTCTGATAATACCACGTGTTTTTGTTTCAGATAATACCACGTGTTTTTTGTTTTTATAACCCAACGTGATTTTTGTTTCTGATATTGCCAAGTTTTTTTTATAATAACACGTATTCATATTGTTTTTGATACTACCACGTTTTTTTAATAATAACACGTGTTTTTTGTGTTTTGATAATACACGTGTTTTTCAACTACACAACTTGCACTATAGTAGCTAATACCACGTAGTTCTTATATGGTAATTATATAGACAATAATTATTGAGATTGTAAGTAATTATTTTTCTATTTTATTTATTCTTTCCTGAAAAATTAAGAGAATATCCCAGGATTAAATTCTTCTTGCCTGAGTATTAAGTAATTATAAGTATTAAGTAGTTTGTATTTTACATTTATTTTAGATATTCAAAAGTATTTCACTAACTCATATAGAAGGTGGGGTAAGTTCTGAGTTATCGGACTGTTCCTCATTTTCGATCATAAAAGAAAAGTGTATATAATGATAATGTTATTTAACTTTAATTATAATGTGCATGTATCCACGATACTTGAAGGTTTCATGGATATAAATAAAAATAAAAATTATATACTTCTTTCTTACGTGATCGAAAACGTGGAACCATCCGGTAACTTGGTACCCACACTATAGAAAAACAAAGAAAATAATTATCAAACTGTTATTTTGGTAACAAATATTTGAATTTAGAAAACAGTATCGATATTTCCTATCACAATATTAGCTAATATTCAACTACCAAGTTAACGGTAATATTTGTAATATTTCTCACCTTTCTTCACCTAGACAGCACACCTACAACCTCCTCTCACAAAGTACAGATAACAAGTGACTGAAACTCAAATCGAATGAAGTCTCATTCAGGTTTGGACAAAAGTAAATAAAATAGATAAAGTAGAGACAATCGAAACGTTTAGTGTACATGACGTCATCACAGCAACATTCTAAAATCAAATATAAGGCAATCGAAGAGTGTTAAATTATTAAAAAAGGTTTATTTATTGCCATTATATAAAAAGAGATATTGATATGTATTAAGTCATTACTACTTAGTACTTAATTCTGATTTTCGAATTAGGTGAGTTGCCTTGATGACGTCACAATCACAAATCACTTGATTGTCACTACTATGTATATTTTGTATATGTACAGTGGTTTAGATTGAAGCTGTCCACACATGATTAATGTTTTCATCAATTATTTGATATCAATTTATTGACGTAAATGAATTGATAGAAAAATTAACCGTGTGTGGGGGATATTAATTGAAATTTCAAATTGAATCAATTCTTTGACAGATCAAAACACCTTCGATATTTATTGATGGGTTTTTAATATTAATTGAACGTGAGTGGAGAAAACGTTTTTCTCAGCTGTAAAAGTGGCTAAAATTAGCAATGTGATACTGAGACGCGCATTTGGAGAAATGGCTTCTCGTATGGTGGTATCTTGACTATCATTGGCATCACTAAATTAAAAAGTTCGTCTTAAGATTAGGCAAAATATCTATAATTCTCAAACTCGTTTACCCTTAATCTCATCAGTAATCGTGTATGTTCTAGAAGAATATGTTCCTTTCGACTGAGGTGCCTTTTTGTCACCTACTTACTCCTCTTAATTCGCTTTGGAATTTTCAGAGCAAACACTAGGTACTCCTAGAGCCACAGATAATTTCATCTCAAAATTATGAATTAAAATTAAAATTGAAGAAAAATCATTACCCGTGTGTCGATTTCGTTAATTTTATTGACGACAATAAATTGATATTAATTAATTGACGAAAAAAATTGTCGTATGTGTGAGTGTGGTTTTACATTAAACACCTACTTATTACTTATTAGATAGCAATTAATGGTAATTAAAGACACTAATTTCACCAATTGATATTCAATTCATTTTCTTTATGCTAATGTTATCAGTTAATTTATAATATCATGGACACTTACAGTTTTCGGGAAATATACCTATACTATGCATTTATTGACGGCATATAGAAATTTTGAGTTTTGGTAACAAAGAAAATCTTTTATTTTGAATATTCACTTTCCGAGTACTATGAGTGTCTGAAAACTAGTATCCTAATTTAATTCTACAATTGCAGGAAGTTCAGTAAATACTATTAAAGAAATAAAAACGTATTAAAATAAAACAAAAAAAAATTCTGCAAATACATGTTTTACAATGCAAGAGACTATAGCGAAAGGGAAAAAATACCATTTATCCAAAATGGTCGCCCTTTGTTTTGATAAAGGCTCAAACTATGCGAGAAAAATCATTAACCGAAACACGGAAGTTATTTGGTCACTATTAAACCACGTCTTCAATATTGGTTTCTTTAGGGCCTCCACAGACATCGTAGAGGCTTACTTTTCCAAAACAGACATTATCCCCGGTTTCCGAGGATCATTATTTACCGTTTCCGACTGCATCGAAAAGAAAGTTTTTGCAGATTTTTTTTCGGTTTGTTTTAATAAATTTTATTATTTTGTAATACGCTTCTTTGACCATCTGTCAAAGAAGCGTTGATACCTCTATTTTGTCAACAAAATACAGTCTATATTGAAATAGGGTAAGTTCTGTGTTAACAGACAGTTCACATATTTTCGATCATGTAAGAAAAAGGGTGCTATTTCATTTCGTATACATTATACCTACCGTTTCTGGATATCAATTAAAATAACCATTTAAATAATAGTCATTATATTATCGATAATATGGAATTATCCGACTAGGAACTTAACACTAAATGCTGGAAATAATTTACCGTAGTTCACTATCAATTCACAATATTTTCTATGGCGAAATTTTCTTTGCCTTCAAATATGAGGAGTGACTAATGTAATTAAGCAACTACAGCAGTAACTAAATCAAATTTATAGAATATAAATGGAACAGAATAATGGATGGTTATATATTTATTAAAAAACTCGTCATAGTAATTAGCGGTGAGATATACCATCAGTAGGTGCCATGCTAAAGGATGTAGAAAAGCTACTCTGTGAACGAAGTACCCTACCAGCAGTTGGTAAAGTAGTAAAATACGAATTTCCCAAGCACCATTCAGCTCTTGACTGTAGAAAAGCTACTCGCTCATTATTCAATCCTCACCTACAATATCTCGAGAACCAAAGGATATAATAAAAAGGCAAGAAATAATATTTCTTTAATATATAACAAGCGATATAGAAGTGCAATACAGAGTAAAATATTTACTATTTTACAGACAGAAATTTAGCTTAGTAAATTAGTTCTATACCCATTGAGTTGTAAATATACATAGAAATAGATGTCATTGGTAAAAATTAAAATGCGGATTAGTCTCGTTATTGATCTCACGTGAATGAGAGTTAGAATTAGCTACTGTGAATCAAAATAGCAAATCATATAAATTGAGTGGAATGTACACCACCGTTACTATTCTTTTACAGCACAAATGACGCGTTCAGTGGTGGAAGGGTCCAAGCCACAAAACTTGAAAATTAAGTTTTTCATGGATAAGTTATCATTGTAACTGAAATAATATTTTGATTGTTTCATCAGTATTTTATGAAAATATATGTAGAAATAATTTAATCGTCCGTTACACCTCCAAAAACCTATCTAAACTTTGGATGCTTTTCCTGCACAATTTCAAAATGTCCCTTAGACCCTTCCTCCACCGAACACGTCATATACCTATCTACACTCTTCACATCTGTTGTGTGGAGTTTCCGTTGTAGGTGTTGTTTTCATCACTGTCATCACCTCCCAGTCTGTGAATGTTACCGTCTCTGCGATACCGAGCACCGGCAGGAGTCCGTCTGTTGCCGTGAGCTCTGAAAAAATAAATGAGTTAGCTACATAAATTTCTCTCTCAAATTGTAGCTAAAACAAGTGGAAATTATGAGGCACACACCCAGGGTGAGCTTAGACGTGGGCATATTTTACTTGAAATTATAACATCACCAAAAGATAAAATAATTCAAATTTCTGAAATCACCCCAGACAATATAAAATAATAGCTATATTCTTTCATTTAAAATAAAGTGAATCGATGTAGAAGTTATAGGTGAAATGATCTACAACAACAATCATAACTAGATATAGAGAAAGCTGTACTGTCTGATAAATTTACATAAGCTGTTGTACACCTCTAAAGACTGATAATTTCACTGTTGTACACCAAGCAAAAGTATAATAAATAATCATTATATTATAGCTATATATATCATAAATTAAAAGTAGATAAGTACATACGTTTTAGGTCTGTCTTTTCGTTTGTTTGTTTCGTCCTTGACGTTCGAATCCTCAGTTTCATTGTTGCTGAAAAAAGTTAAAAATATTTAGCAAATATTATTCCTCGAAAGTATTTTTTTTTCTGATCATTAAGTGACGGAATAGTTTTTATGTTTCACTTAAAGTACTTCAATGACTAGCTACTGTTTTTCTAATTATTGAACATCATCCATGAATGTGAATACCTAAATGAAGACTACATCAATAAATAGTCGTGTTATTTATACCTATTTTACAGACTATCAATTGATACAGGAATTTTTTTAAAGTCTGAAAAAATGTAACGAAAGATGTTTCACATGTGACACAGCAACAAACATTTTTACATTTTTTTTCCAATTAGCTAATCATGTTAAGAGTTAATTGTGCTTACTTTTGTGGAGCCTGACCAGTGATGAAGTACCTAATGTAGCCAATGATGAGAGTGATGGGTGTCATCACCATCTGCATGATGGTGTTAAAGAAACCCCCATCACTAGAGGGGACTACTGAACTACCACCAGTCTGAAAAAAATAGCAAATTGATATGTTGAAGTTAAATAATTCTAAAGAAGTAAATTTAGAATAGCTAATTCTCCACTATTTCTCTAAATAAATCTCAAGCAACTGAATGTTGAGGTTTAGGTTTTTAAACTAACGTTACACCATCTCAGTTATTGCAATATTTTAATATTTTGACATCCATTGTGTAGCATCGATGTGCGACTTATCGGCACGATGACTATAATGACTACTTACTGGCATGGTGACTATAATGACTACTTACTGGCATGGTGACTACTTACTGGCATGATGACTATAATGGCAGAAGGTGCTAGTCCCAACTCCCCTAGCGTGCTAGTCATGTCCTCAGCAGTGAAGGGCCTCTGAAGAACACTAGCAGCTAGTTTGAAGGGAGAGAAGGGCAGCTGTACATTCTCACTGACGTGTTTGTGCACATCTGACAGAGGGGCTGTGACGTCAAAACTGGCAATTGAAGAGGAACCGTCAGGAAGGCGCAGTTTCAATCGACACATTCTGAGGTGGAAAAAAAAGTAATGTAGCTAATTTGGAGAAGCTGAGAAATTAATTAACATCTACTAGGGTAAGTTACAAATTATTGGTCAGTTCCATATATTGGTGAAATAGTTAGCTAATAAAAAACGATATAGGTAATAATAATCAGGTAGCTAGCTACGTCTTTGTATTTTAATTGGTATCAATGATATGTATAGGTAGCTATCATGGATAGCTAGCTACAAATTAAAATAAAATAAATAAAATAGTTAATTATTATTATAAATAGCTAGGTAGTTTTTTCTTATATGATTGAAGACGTGGAACTGTCTGATAATTTGTAACTAACCCTATTAGATAATATATTTACTTATTTGGAAAGTTGCATAGTCAATAAGTAGCCCTTTTCAGCAAAGGGTTAAGTGCTTACCCTGTAGTAGGCACAGAAGGTGCTGCTGCTGTTGGTTGAGAAGTCTGAGGGGCTGATACATCTTCACCCCTAAGAATAGCTGCTCTCGTCTCCCTCTCTGCCCTGTCTGCTGCTATCTGCGCCCTGAGAAAAAGAGTACACCACTTTAATTAATCCCTGCTAAATGTAGCTAAATGCCAAAGCAGAAGGTTTTATCATCAAAGTTAAGGATTTTAACGGCAAGCTATAGAATTTAATGGCAGAGCTAAAGGTTTAAACGTCAAAGCTAAAGGTTTTAACGTCGAAGCTAAAGGTTTTAACGTCAAAGCTAAAGGTTTTAACGTCAAAGCTAAAGGTTTTAACGTCAAAGCTAAAGGTTTTAACGTCAAAGCTAAAGGTTTAAACGTCAAAGCTGAAGGTTTTAACGTCAAAGCTAAAGGTTTAAACGTCAAAGCTAAAGGTTTTAACGTCAAAGCTAAAGGTTTTAACGTCGAAGCTAAAGGTTTTAACGTCAAAGCTAAAGGTTTAAACGTCAAAGCTAAAGGTTTAAACGTCAAAGCTAAAGGTTTTAACGTCAAAGCTAAAGGTTTTAACGTCAAAGCTAAAGGTTTTAACGTCAAAGCTAAAGGTTTTAACGTCAAAGCTAAAGGTTTTAACGTCAAAGCTAAAGGTTTTAACGTCAAAGCTAAAGGTTTAAACGTCAAAGCTGAAGGTTTTAACGTCAAAGCTAAAGGTTTTAACGTCAAAGCTAAAGGTTTTAACGTCAAAGCTAAAGGTTTTAACGTCAAAGCTAAAGGTTTTAACGTCAAAGCTAAAGGTTTTAACGTCAAAGCTAAAGGTTTTAACCTCAAAGCTAAAGGTTTTAACCTCAAAGCTAAAGGTTTTAACGTCAAAGCTAAAGGTTTTAACATCAAAGCTAAAGGTTTTAACGTCAAAGCTAAAGGTTTTAACATCAAAGCTAAAGGTTTTAACGTCAAAGCTAAAGGTTTTAACGTCAAAGCTAAAGGTTTTAATGTCAAAGCTAAAGGTTTTAACGTCAAAGCTAAAGGTTTTAACCTCAAAGCTAAAGGTTTTAACGTCAAAGCTAAAGGTTTTAACGTCAAAGGTAAAGGTTTTATCATTAAAGCTAAAGGTTTTATCATCAAAGCTAAAGGTTTTATCATCAAAGCTAAAGGTTTTATCATCAAAGCTGAAGGTTTTAACGTCAAAGCTAAAGGTTTTATCATCAAAGCTAAAGGTTTTATCATCAAAGCTAAAGGTTTTATCATCAAAGCTAAAGGTTTTATCATCAAAGCTAAAGGTTTTATCATCAAAGCTAAAGGTTTTATCATCAAAGCTAAAGGTTTTATCATCAAAGCTAAAGGTTTTATCATCAAAGCTAAAGGTTTTATCGTCAGAGACATAGGTTTTGAAGTGAAAGTCAAAGATAAAGGTTATAAAGCTACATCACGACTTATTGTAAGTAGGTAAATGTTAGATAGTTGTACTCACTTGACTCTTTCTCTTGCAAGTTTATCCTCCAGTTTCTCTTTCCTCCTCTTATCTGCTATTTCTTTCATCTCCTTCTCATCCTGTTCTCTCTTTATTCTTCTCATTTCTTTGCCCATATTCCTCCTCTCCATTTCTTCCTTTAACTCTTTCTGAAAAATATAATAAACTAAATAGTTACCAATTTCCACCTAGGCTATAAAATCAGTCTCAACAGGATGTAACATTATCAATCACTGCCTATCCTATAGTGTAAGGACAAGTTCAGTTTATCTATGTAATAATAATAACCCTTAGCATTGCTTTTACTCCAATATTTTGGAATAATATAATCTGGAGTAGCTAGCTATCCTAAATTATACTGCCTAATAATCTGAAGAAGCTATCCTAAATTACACTGCCTAATAATCTGGAGTAGCTAGCTATCCTAAATTATACTGCCTAATAATCTGAAGAAGCTATCCTAAATTACACTGCCTAATAATCTGAAGTAGCTATCCTAAATTACACTGCCTAATAATCTGAAGTAGCTATCCTAAATTACACTGCCTAACAATCTGGAGTAGCTATCCTAAATTACACTGCCTAATAATCTGAAGTAGCTATCCTAAATTACACTGCCTAACAATCTGGAGTAGCTATCCTAAATTACACTGCCTAATAATCTGGAGTAGCTATCCTAAATTACACTGCCTAATAATCTGGAGTAGCTATCCTAAATTACACTGCCTAATAATCTGGAGTAGCTATCCTAAATTACACTGCCTAATAATCTGGAGTAGCTATCCTAAATTACACTGCCTAACAATCTGAAGTAGCTATCCTAAATTACACTGCCTAATAATCTGGAGTAGCTATCCTAAATTACACTGCCTAATAATCTGAAGTAGCTATCCTAAATTACACTGCCTAATAATCTGGAGTAGCTATCCTAAATTACACTGCCTAATAATCTGGAGTAGCTATCCTAAATTTCACTGCCTAATAATCTGGAGTAGCTATCCTAAATTACACTGCCTAATAATCTGAAGTAGCTATCCTAAATTACACTGCCTAATAATATGAAGTAGCTATCCTAAATTACACTGCCTAATAATCTGAAGTAGCTATCCTAAATTACACTGCCTAATAATCTGAAGTAGCTATCCTAAATTACACTGCCTAATAATCTGAAGTAGCTATCCTAAATTACACTGCCTAATAATCTGAAGTAGCTATCCTAAATTACACTGCCTAATAATCTGAAGTAGCTATCCTAAATTACACTGCCTAAACTATGTAGCTTGTTTGAGAAGATTAGCCTACCAGAATAATATTATGCAGCAGTGAAGGCAAATAAAACTAATAAGATTGAAGATCCATATAGCTACTGTCACAGCCGTCTTAATTCAATAGCTAATAATAAAAGCGAAGCTACTAGTTATTTTACTGCTAAATTCATAGCTACAGTAGATAATAACATGATCTGTTAATGGCTTCAACAGTGAGTTACTACAATAATAACATGATCTGTTAATGGCTACAACAGTGAGTTACTACAGTAATAACATGATCTGTTAATGGCTACAACAGTGAGTTACTACAGTAATAACATGATCTGTTAATGGCTACAACAGTGAGTTACTCACATCGGCCTTCTCCTTCTCAACAGCAGCCTGCTTCTTTTGTAAGAGACTTTTGGCATAAGCGAGTCTCTCCTCCATTCCCATGCCGGAAGTAGGGGAGTCTCGAGCAGGAGATGGAGAGTCTGGAGATACAGAAAGAGAGACAGGAGGAGAGACAGGAGAAGCAGCAGATGCAGCATTGGGTGAAGGGGCTGAAGCTGATGAACCTAAGGGAATGAAACAACAGTTACCTTTTTTTTCAAATATCATATAGCTAGCTAGCATATCAGTCTAAGCAATTTAAAGATTTTTGAAATGATTTAGTTGTAGCTAGCTAACCAGTTGCTATAGATAATATTCTCTTTTTGAAAATAAATTAAACAAGACAATTTTAAACATTGGATCATGAATAAGAGTGGCCCCTATATTCACCTTCCTGTTGAAACTGCTCGTGTGAACGGGATTCAAGATGGAGTAAAAATGAAAAACCAAATAGCTATAACATAAAAACAAGTAGCTAGTTAGCTAAAAAAAAGAGCAGCATACTGAACACATTGTGGACCAAATTTAAACACCAATGAAAGAAAAAGAATTTATCAACTTGTAAGCAATATATTAATTGGAATAGCAATCATAAATTTTATTTTAAATATAAAGACAATTGACATTTCTCACCTTCAGTTACAATAGGACAAACATCTCCCACACACTGCTGTGGAGTAACTTCTGATGTACTGGCCCCTTGCTGTGAAACTGCTGGGGCTACCTAGGAACAGAATTAGATGATCTGTATTGTTGCAGTAGCTAACTAACTCTAGAAATAGCTAGCTAGATTATTAGCCAACTAGCTACTTGTTAAATTTATTAGGTTGACTTGGAATGATTATAGAATCATTCATAGCTGATTCTGAGATAAGAGTAGGTTTGCAGTTATTAGACTGCTCCATTTTTTGATCATATAGCTAGCCAAGAAAAAAGTAAATAGCTAATTAGTATCCATAATACCTGTCGGTATCATAGATACCAATTAGAGCAATTAGTTATTCAATAACTATTAGCTAGCTATTGGATTTATTTCATCAAAAATATGGAACCATCTTAAAATTCAGAAATAACATTTTTTCAGAAATATTCTTAGTGACTGTTTAATTAGTTTATTACGAATACTCACTCCCCCTTTGAATTCTTTGACAATTATTTCCATCTTCTTTCCAAGATCCTCGGAAGATAAAGCTTCTGTCACAACCTCCACAGTTTTGCCATTGCCGGCATTGATGAAGAAGAGAGATGGAACTTTGCTGTACGCAACTAAGTCAATTGGTTAAGAAAAATGTTATAATGTTCGCTAACTCAATAATGAGGTATAAAAAATAGATAATTTACTTAATCTATCTAATTGGTTAACTTTACATAGCTATGTGGCTAGCAAGATTATTTTCATGTACAAATTGTGATAAAACTTTAAATAATAATACTAGTTAGCTGTAAAGTCTATGATAAATTTGCTATCAGGTTAACAAGCAAGATCGATATAGCTAGCTTAATAGCAATAAACTAGCTATAAAAAGTAACTTTATTAAGAACTTTCGAAATTAAAGAAGTAAATAAAGCCCAGTGACTAGAAGTCAATATTAATTAGCTAATCAATTAGCTAAATCCTCTATATTATTATCAAAGGAGTGCAAATTAGGCTAAGAAAATTCAAATAATTTGTCATATATTAGTAAGGAGGCTACTATTTAAAGGCCTCCCTTAGGTGTTCAAAAGGATACAGATTTGTCCAAACTGCTTTGCTTGTTCAGAGTCACTTTGAAGTTTAATTGCAACTGCTCTCTCTTTTAGCAATGAAGTGCTTGATTCAATTGATGTCAGTAGAAGTGAAGAACACTCGGTGGAATCTGCGGATGAAAAAATATGCTAGAGATCATTTTGGTTATAAAATAGGTTTAATGTTATATAACTTTTATCAAACATTTATAGCTAGCTGCTAAATAATTCAAGCATTAGTTTAAGGAAGTACTTACCATGAACAAAAACAACAAATAATTTGTCATTTGTTCTAGATGCATTAATTGCTTCAGGAATTGGGCCAGTGAACCAATCCATCATGGAACTAAAAATTGATAGCTAATTAATCTGCTTGGTATATATTATATAAATAGGATATTGAAAAGTTTCTGACTGAAAAATAAGAAATTAAGTTATTAATCAATTTTAGGAAACCTATATTTAAAAGACTTGACAGGTAGCTACATACATACCTATTTTTAAAGTTTTCTAGAATGTTAACTGTGAACCAGTGTGCAGAATATGAGAGATATTTGTGATCTTACCTACTAACAAGTTTGATTTGATTTAATTATTAATAGATTTAATTTAAGAAGTTAGCTAATTAAAAAAGGCAACTGGGATTTTGGATTATTAAATTTTTCTGAACAATTATGGCCACATTTTAATGTTTTATTGCATCTTGAAGATAATCTTTTTATCTACTAATCGATAAATTCGTTTAAATTTGTGACATCGAACAAGGGTGTGACAACAATTTCAATAAAGTTGGTCAAAAATAAAATACCGCAGAAAAGGTAGCTAGGTAGCTATATTAAATAGAACAAATCTCTCTTACCAATATTCCTTTCAAACAACAATAAAATAAATGAGAATAAAATTATAATTTATACTGACACCAATATTCATTTTTAGGACAATTTGTCTCCACCAATTTTGTTGAAAATGTTGAAAATGACCATAATTCTCCAAAATGTCTCCTATAATTACATTTAATGTAGGCATAGGAATTAATTAGGAAATAGTCTCCAAGATCCTGCAAAGACATATTTTCCCAAAAAAAAATGTATCCAAAAATCTTTGGCAACTCAGACGGGCAGTCACGAGCTTTGCAGACCAGTCTGCATTTGGATGATAAAAATCCAAGGACTTTCAAAAAGCTGAAAAATAAACCAACTATTTCAAGTAATTGACTGATCCACCAACATTTTGCCAATTTAGCGACCAAAAATTGTTGGGAACATATGAAAAAATAGCTAAAAACCAGATAATGCTAAAACATTGTTTTCAAAGGGAAAAAAATTCTACCGGCAAGTCAGCGGAATTAACCACGAAATAAAGTCTGGTGCAGACTGGCATGTATCTCTCGATCTCTGTGAAAGAAGTCTTGTTGTTAACCTATTGCGACCTTGCAGGCAGGCTTAAAGGCGTGAAAAGCAGGAGACGCACAGACCAAAACTGTGAAATTGCTACAGTACGGCAGGCAGATACCGGCTGAGTGTCATTGCGACTGCACTCCACCAACCACCCAAATTTACCATTAATTAATTCACCAATTCATATTTTTATTAACCATGATTTATAGTTAGAGTCGACCGGGGTATTCCATCGCACTCAGAGTATCGGAGTAATTAATCTCACCCCGTTTTTAAACAGTGGAAACGTAATAATTTCGGAAAACTGATTACACCATTGAGAAGATCGCAATTTCTTCTATAAATATAGTAACTTTCATTCATTTTCGTTAGATGAAAGTATAAAATAGTTTAGAGTAAACAGTAGAGTGTTTTTTTCACCGTATAAAAACTTAATTTCATATTTTACTAGAATTCCACAACTTTAACACTGGGTTGGACAATTATGTTTGAAATCCCACCGAAATTTACATGGACACAGTAAAATATGCCATCAAAATGAAATATAAACGGTTAAAAAAAATATGCATAATTACAGTAGTTATAGCCTAACAAGTTAGTGCCTTGAATTGCCCCAAATACGAAAAATTAATTGCGGTTTCCTTAGAGATAATCAATGCATTTATAGGTGGTTATAAGTATATATGTTGAAAGTTCAGTTCATTATTACGTCACATTAGTTAAAATAAATGTTCAGAGCAATCAGATATGTTTAGCGTTGAATTTGAATACATTTGGTTTTACATGAGGTTTACCGTCTGCATTCCATTCAGTTCAGCCCTGTAAGGTTTTGAGTTAGGTTGTCTGTATGTGTCATGTGCATTTTACTTATCTGCAATAACGCTGCGTGATCTATTGATCAATCGTTAGCACAGGAATTTATAGATAGCCCAATCATCAATCGATTGCTGTGAGTTCAAATGACATGAAAATATTTTCAAACATCTAATTGGTACATTTCATAGGGTAAGTTGGAATGATATGGATGAACTGCACGAGTACCCCCAATGTGAAACTGCAAAGTGCATGAATTTGCCCAAATCTGCTATGACACTGCCGTGAATCAGGCCCGATCTGTTATGCTACTGCCGTGAATCTTACCTGATCTGCAATGACACTGCCATGCTACTGCCGTGAATCTTACCCAATCTGCTTTGACACTGCCATGCTACTTCCGTGAATCTGCCCTGATCTACTATGACACTGCTGTGAACCGGGCCAGATCTGGAATGCTACTGCTGTGAATCTGTTCCGAACTGCTTTGACGATGATGTGAATCTACCCCGATCTGATATAACATTGCTGTTGAAATTTTAGTTAAATGTATTACACACTCGTTATATGTTTAATATTAATTTCCTGTTAGACTAGCTCAGCTATATTAAATTACCTATTGTTTAAATAACCATGTATTACTTTTAATGAGAAACGGACGTAAGGTCTAAAGTCTATTACACTTCCGTCGAGTGTTAAATAACAATGCTTGTAGAACCCTAAGGCAGTCGGTCTTTTGCATTACTCAGAGAGAGATGTGATTACCTCATCTCTCAATAGACTTCTAATTGTATAACATATTTACTCTTTAAATAAACTCTATGTCTTATTTATTTAAGCTAATTCTAACAGGTTATGGGCCCAGTGAACGATAAGAGTTTATAAATCAAATTATGTTTAAAACAAATTAGAAGTTTATAACAGTAATAAATATAAAAACGAAGTGCAGTGAAAAAAGTGTTAAAATATATGAAACTTATACGCTCGAACGCTTGTGTAATCATATCGTGTTAACGCGCTAATGAGGTCAATTAAAATGATTGCTCTAGCGAAGAATGTACTTGTTTTTATAATATAATTATTTAGTATTTGTGCGGAAGAGGTGTCAAGAGAGGTCACAAATTACCTTTAAATCTGTGACCTTATCCTTTGGTAAACAGTCTTTCAACAAAAGGTTCTTGCGAACTAAGACTTGTGTTGCTGTTCCAATTAAATATTAATAATTATATTCAGTGAAGTTATTCTTATGAATTAGAATAATTTTAAAACATCAATTCAGTTAAACAGTAAATCAATTTAACAGCTTTGTTTGTTTATGTTTGTTAAGTATTGAATGATAATAAATACTTTCAACAAAAGGTTCTTGCGAACTAAGACTTGTGTTGCTGTTCCAATTGAATATTAATAATTATATTCAGTGAAGTTATTCTTATGAATTAGAATAATTTTAAAACATCAATTCAGTTAAACAGTAAATCAATTTAACTGCTTTGTTTGTTTATGTTTGTTAAGTATTGAAAGATAATAAATACTTTGAAAACATGTCTTCAAATAAGTTACAGGGGATTGTTCCCCTAGACGGAAATAATTACCCCACATGGAGGATACAAATGAAGATGTATCTCTTACGAGAGAAACTGATGGATTTTGCTGATGGATCTAAACCAGTTCCAATTGATTCAGCTTCAACTGATGTGAAGAATGCCTATGCTAATAATTATAATAAGGCTCTGGCAGATATAGTACTATCTATTTCACCGGATCAATTGTACTTAGTTGGACAACCCACGGATCCACACGCTGTCTGGACCACCCTTCAAGAAACGTTTCAAAAAAACACGTGGGCGAACAAATTTCGTCTGAAGAAAAAGCTCTACAATTTAAAATTGAAGTCTCCCGAACTACTCTACTTTCATTTGAAAGAACTAACTGAAGTTTTTCAAGAGCTTGCCTTGTTAAATCAAGTGATCAGTGAAGAGGATAAAGTTATTTGTCTCCTTTCATCACTACCAGAACAGTTTGAAGTGCTTGTCACCGCACTTGAAGCTCAGACAGACATCCCTAACTGGATTACCGTAGCTGACACACTCCGGAGAGAAGCTGAAAAGTTGAGTATTAAATCCAATAGTGCATTGGCATTATCCAATACTCAGAATTATGCTGGAGTAAATAAACAGTCCATCATTTGCCATTTTTGCAAAAAGATGGGACACCTGAAGAAAGACTGCTTTAAATTTAAACGATCTTCTCAAACTAACAGAACTCAAAACCAGCCAAATGTTGTAAATGTAAGTCATATAGAACTAAATCACACAATGTATGCTAATGATATCGCTCTTTGTAACAAATATGCCGACAGTAATATTTGGATAATAGATTCAGGCTCTTCATCACACATGAGTGGTGATAAAAATTTATGTAAAGATTTTGCAAATATTAGCAAACCTATCAATGTTAAAGTAGGAAATGGAGATGTCTTACAAGCTATTTCACTAGGAAATGTTTCTGTTATTGTGAATATACCAGGTGGTGGAAGTAGAACATGTAAAATAAATGATGTACTATATGTGCCAAATCTAGCTTTTAATCTACTATCAGTGTCTAAAATGACAAGTAATAATAAATCTATTATTTTTGAAGATGATAAATGTAAAATTTTGAACGAAAATAAAGAGTTAATGGCTGAGGCTAACTGTGTTGGTCAACTCTATTATCTTAATACTTTAGTTCATAAAGCTGCAGTAACTGTTGATCAAAATAAAGTAAACATTCTATGGCACAGAAGGCTCGGTCATATAGGTAAAGATAACTTGACTAAAATGATCCGAACTAAATCAGTTAATGGTCTGGATAGTAAATTAAAAGCTATAGAAGGCGTGTGTGAACACTGCTGTAATGGGAAAATGCATAAAATACCTTTTTCTACAAGCATTAAGAAAAATTGTAAACCTCTTGATTTAATCCACACAGATGTCTGTGGGAAAATTACTCCCACTTCCAGGGGTAATAATTCATATTTTCTGACCTTTATTGATCATGCTACTCGATACTCCTGGATATATGTTATTGCACATAAGAGTGATGTGTTTCAGAAGTTTTTGGAATGGAAAGCTATGGTTGAAAATATTTATGAAAGGAAAATTAAAACCTTGCAGTCAGATAATGGAGGAGAATATACCTCAAATAAGTTTGAATCATATTTACTAAATGAAGGTATCATTCACCAGAAATCTATTCCTAAAACTCCTGAACAAAATGGGTTAGCTGAAAGATTTAATAGAACTATCATGGAAAAAGTTAGATGTATGTTATCTGATTCAGGAATTGATAAGGAATTCTGGGGTGAAGCACTATATACTGCAAATTATCTAAATAATAGATGCATTAATTCATTTTTAGTAAATAAAACTCCATATGAAGCTTAAATCTTAGAAAACCCAATGTTAGCCATATAAAAGTTTTTGGATGCACAGGGTATGCACATATCTCTCGAGATGAAAGATCAAAATTAGAAAATAAAGCTACCAAATGTCTGTTTATTGGCTATGGCACAGTTACTAAAGGGTATAAGATGTATGATGTTGAATCTAAAAGAATCTTCTTTTCCAGGAATGTAACCTTTGATGAATCAATTTCATCTAAGATTGAGAGCCCTCAACTGAGTGAGACTCCTACCTCTCCACTGGTGTTCCATTCAGAAGATTCAGAACCTGCTGGGCCTGAGAATCAAACTCCTGACGATAATCCTCCCTGAGGCGCAACCTGTACCAGCTATCAGTCCTGATGAGGATCTTAGACGATCGTCTAGAACTCGTAGAGCTCCTATTAGATATGGTAGTTGGGAGTATGATCAGTTAGAGGAGGAGGAGGGTTTATTAGTCAATGGGAATATCAATATCGAACCTAGGTCGGTATCTGAGGCTCTTAATAGCGGTTCTGAATCCTCTAAATGGAAACATGCCATGGAGAGGGAATTAAATGCTTTTGAGAAACATCAAGTTTTTGAACTCGTAAAACCTACCTCAGATTTCAACATAATTAAATCTAAATGGGTGTTTAAAAGAAAAAAGGGATCTGATGGTAGAGTGGTTTCATATAAAGCTAGATTAGTAGCTCAGGGTTTCTTACTGAGACCTGGAATCGACTATGATGAAATTTTTGCTCCTGTAGTGAGATTTGAATCGGTGCGAACCATGTTATCTTTAGCAGCTAATCAAAAATTATTTGTACATCACTTGGATGTCAATTCTGCTTTTTTGAATGGGGATCTTAAAGAAAATGTTTATATTAGACAGCCTCCTGGCTATGCTATTCCAGGAAAAGAAGATTTAGTATGTAAACTTAATAAATCTATGTATGGATTAAAACAATCACCCAAATGTTGGAATGATGCGTTGGATGCATATCTTAAATCCTTAGGATTTATTCAGTCCTCCTGTGACTCATGTATATATGTTAAATTAATCAATAACTCTCCATGCTTCATTTCTGAGTATGTAGATGATATTATTGTAGCATGTAAGAACTATGATGATCTGACTAAAATCAAGATTGATTTAAGTGCTAAATTTGAGATGAAAGACTTAGGAAAAATTATCCTATTTCTTAGGCATAAAAGTCGTACAAGCCGAAAATAAAATAGCCCTAAATCAATCTTCATTTGTCAACGAGTTATTAGATAGATTTGAATTCAATAATTGCAAACCTGTGTCAACCCCTGCTGATGTTAATTCCCATTTGGAACCAACTACTGATGAGTGTGAACTAGTAGATAAAACTAAATATCAGTCAGCTGTAGGTGCCTTACTGTATCTATCTACTAAAACTAGACCTGACATAACTTATGCAGTTGGAAATGTCTCTAAATTTTGTTCCAATCCAAACACTAAGCACTGGTCTGCAATTAAGAGAATATTTAGATACCTAAAGGGCACACCTGATCTTGGCATTACATATGGTAATGAAGATTCTGAGTTGATAGGTTATTCTGATGCCGACTGGGCAGGAAACAGAGTTGATAGGAAAAGTACTTCTGGCCAATGCTTTATGTTAAATAATTCCATTATTTCTTGGCGCTCTGTGAAACAGTCATGTGTTGCTTTATCAACGGCTGAAGCTGAATATGTTTCCCTCTCTGGAGCCTCCCAAGAAGCTGTATTTCTAAATAAATTACTATTAGATCTTAAAGTACCTAATAAGAATCCTATAGTTTTGTTTGAGGATAATCAGTCAGCTATTTGTATTGCTAAAAATGCTAAAAATCATCCTAGATCGAAACACATTGATATTACATTTCATTACATTAGAGATCTTGTTGCTTCAAACACAATTAAACTTGTGTATTGCCTCAGTGAAACTATGCTTGCTGACATATTCACTAAACCGTTGCCTATTGATAGATTTACCAAATTAGTTGAATTAATAGGCATGAAAAATATATAATGTCGTGTGAGGAGGAGTGTTGAAATTTTAGTTAAATGTATTACACACTCGTTATATGTTTAATATTAATTTCCTGTTAGACTAGCTCAGCTATATTAAATTACCTATTGTTTAAATAACCATGTATTACTTTTAATGAGAAACGGACGTAAGGTCTAAAGTCTATTACACTTCCGTCGAGTGTTAAATAACAATGCTTGTAGAACCCTAAGGCAGTCGGTCTTTTGCATTACTCAGAGAGAGATGTGATTACCTCATCTCTCAATAGACTTCTAATTGTATAACATATTTACTCTTTAAATAAACTCTATGTCTTAACGTTGTTGACCCACTGTTATTTAACCTAATTCCAACAATTGCCATGAATCTTCCCCAATCTGATATAGCATCAGACCAGGTGGCCTTGCGCACTTCAACATTCCGGGAGAAGTTGCACATCGGTAACTGACAGCGAATGCGTAATATATTTCAAATCTGACAACTCCACTGGAGAGAACAGCTCTTAAACCCCCTGGTACGTAAATTTCACGAAAATTGTAAGAGATTAAGAATAGATACTAAGTGTTCAAACAGAGACCTATGTTTTTTATAGCAAAATAATTAATTTGGACTAGAATCGAATCTCCGCGAACTATGCTGTAGTGTTGATAATTATGCTCAAATTTGATTGCAATTTATGTTGGATACGCATAATGTACCCAGACAGCAGGAACTGGTAAAGTGTTCTCCAAGAAATCCTCTATTTTGGCTTCTGTTCTCAGTAAATTACAAGTAAATATAGGAGGAAATTAAGGATTGTTCGCACAGAAAATGTTAAAAATGTCCTTGTTCTGCAGACTGGTAATGTACTGCAGATTAACGTCATGCAAGATGATTTTAATAATT
Source organism: Caprella mutica (assembly GCA_947561585.1). Taxonomy (NCBI): domain Eukaryota; kingdom Metazoa; phylum Arthropoda; class Malacostraca; order Amphipoda; family Caprellidae; genus Caprella; species Caprella mutica. The sequence continues at coordinate 146,817 of CANNZV010001218.1, read as the reverse complement.
ATTATTAACTATCGAGATATAACCAATATACTAGATGCGGAAGAACACCCTGGGAATATTTTAATTCACGGGTGGACTTGCGCACGTTTATTAATGAAGTTAGAGAGCTCTTATTCAATAATAAACCTGTGATGTTCATCCCCGGCACTCCTATATCACGGCAATTGCACAGCAGACTCACGGCAATTGCACAGCAGACTAACATCAACTGCACAGCAGACTAACATCAACTGCACAGCAGCCTCACGGCAATTGCACAGCAGCCTCACGGCAATTCCTCAGCAGCCTCACGGCAATTCCACAGCAGCCTCACGGCAATTCCACAGCAGCCTCACGGCAATTCCACAGCAGCCTCACGGCAATTCCACAGCAGCCTCACGGCAATTCCACAGCAGCCTCACGGCAATTCCACAGCAGCCTCACGGCAATTCCACAGCAGCCTCACGGCAATTGCACAGCAGACTCACGGCAATTGCACAGCAGACTCACGGCAATTGCACAGCAGACTCACGGCAATTGCACAGCAGACTCACGGCAATTGCACAGCAGACTCACGGCAATTGCACAGCAGACTCACGGCAATTGCACAGCAGCCTCACGGCAATTCCACAGCAGCCTCACGGCAATTCCACAGCAGCATCACGGCAATTCCACAGCAGCCTCACGGCAATTCCACAACAGCCTCACGGCAATTCCACAACAGCCTCACGGCAATTCCACAACAGCCTCACGGCAATTGCACAGCAGACTCACGGCAATTGCACAGCAGACTCACGGCAATTGCACAGCAGACTCACTGCAATTGCACTGCAGACTAACATCAACTGCACAGCAGCTTCACGGCAATTGCACAGCAGCCTCACGGCAATTGCACAGCAGCCTCACGGCAATTGCACAGCAGCCTCACGGCAATTGCACAGCAGCCTCACGGCAATTCCACAGCAGCCTCACGGCAATTCCACAGCAGTCTCACGGCAATTCCACAGCAGTCTCACGGCAATTCCACAGCAGCCTCACGGCAATTCCACAGCAGCCTCACGGCAATTGCACAGCAGACTCACGGCAATTGCACAGCAGACTCACGGCAATTGCACAGCAGACTCACGGCAATTGCACAGCAGACTCACGGCAATTGCACAGCAGACTCACGGCAATTGCACAGCAGACTCACGGCAATTGCACAGCAGACTCACGGCAATTGCACAGCAGACTCACGGCAATTGCACAGCAGACTCACGGCAATTGCACAGCAGACTCACGGCAATTGCACAGCAGACTCACGGCAATTGCACAGCAGACTCACGGCAATTGCACAGCAGACTCACGGCAATTGCACAGCAGACTCACGGCAATTGCACAGCAGACTCACGGCAATTGCACAGCAGACTCACGGCAATTGCACAGCAGTCTCACGGCAATTGCACAGCAGACTCACGGCAATTGCACAGCAGACTCACGGCAATTGCACAGCAGACTCACGGCAATTGCACAGCAGACTCACGGCAATTGCACAGCAGACTCACGGCAATTGCACAGCAGACTCACGGCAATTGCACAGCAGATTGGGGCAGTTGCGTAGAAGATTGGGGCAGATTCACGGCAGTTGCATAACATATCGGGGTTAGATTTTCTATGTACAGTTTATACATAGGGTGAACTTGCGCACTGCGCAGTTTCACATTGGGTGTACTTACGCGGTGCGCTAGTACACCCAGTAAGTGCGCAAAATTCATCCGGTTTATCCCCACGTTCTTTGGGCACAGTTTTTCGATGATAACTTTTTTTCTATTGAACTTAAAGATTGGTGTGCACCTAGGTCTACCCTTCATCTATCTGCACACAAAAAATCAGATTGCTGACTTCTCTAGCTTTTCGTAAAATCAAAGTATGCGGAAAATGCGCAAAGCCATCCGGTCCGACGCTACTACTGCCATGAATCTGCTCAGATCTGCTATGACACTGATGTGAATTTGCCTTATTAGCTATGACACTTGCCCTATCTGCTATGCTACTGCCGTGAATCTGTCCCGATCTGCTATGACACTTCCGTGAATCTGCCCCAATCAGCTGTGACACTGCAATGAATCTGCCCTACCTGTTATGACACTGCCATGAATCTGCTTCAATCAGCTATGACACTGCCTTGAATCTGCCCTATTTGCTAAGACACTGCCGTGAATCTGCCCTATCTGCTATGCTACTGTCGTGAATCTGCAATAACACTGCCGTGAATCTGCCCATCTGCTCTGCCAATCTGCAATACTACTGCCGTGAACCTGCTTCAATCTGCTATGACAATTCCGTGAATCTGTCCCCATCAACTATGACACTTCCGTGAATCTGTTTCGATCAGCTATGACACTTCCGTGAAACTGCCCTTATCAGCTATGACACTGCCCTGAATCTGCCCCAATCAGCTGTGACACTGCCCTTAATCTGCCCCGATCAGCTATGAGACTGCCATAAATCTGCTACCATCTGCTATGACACTGCCGTGAATCTGCCCTATCTGCTATGATACTGCTGTGAATCTATCTTATCTGCTATTACACTGCCGTGAATTTGACCCTATCTGCTATGCTACTGCCATGAATCTGCTTGATCTGCTATACTACTGCCCCGAACTGCTATGACGCTGCCATGAATCTGCCCCGATCTGCATTGATACTGCCATGAATCTTAGTGTGGCCAAGAAAAGAGGAGGTGACACCAGAACAAGTCATGTATGGTGAGTGGGTCAATTGCTCTTATTGGTTCTCTTCCTTAAATATATGTAGCTATTACTAACCTAAATGTTTATTCATGATTGCATCGCACTATTGGGGCAAATTATCGCACTCAGCACTGCAATTATTTACCCTAAAAGTGTGAGGCAATTACCCCAATTCTCAGGAATAGTCAATCGCGTAATTTTTCATTAATAAAAAGATGGTGGAACTATGAAGTTCCTACCTTGCTTAATTTTTATGCTAGATCAAAGTTTGCAGGAAAGTGCGATGGATTTATCGGATGGAATACCCTGGTCGATGCTAAGTAGGGTGTGTTTTGAGTTATCGGACAAATCTACATTTTCGATTATGTAATAAAAAGAAAATAAAATTATCAATAAAATAACCTGTTAAATAATGGCTAATTATTATATATATTTTTCTTACATGATCAAAAATGAGGAACAGTTCGACAACTCGGAAATTCTCTTAAAAAATTCCATAATGAGTAACATAGCTACCAGTCTGTATTTGGTGCACAAAAACACACCGACTTATTCAAAAAGCTGAAAAAATCCACCAAGATATATGGCTGATCTTAGTGATCTATCAACTTTTTACCTATTTATCCACCGAAAATTAATAAGAATAAATAGCCAAGAATCCACAGACTTGGTCAGGATATATTTTCAAAAGGAAACCATGCAACCAGACTCAAGACTGCAGAATATGGAACATTTTTGATTTTTCCAAGACTCTGCTGGAGTTTTTGATTGAATTTTACAAATTGGAGTTCTCTGCGGCCTCTGAGACTGCCGCCTGCGGCCAGTCTGTCTGGGGGAGATCATGAATTAATTCCTATGTTACCATTAATTTAGCTGCGGGAGATTTTGAATTAATTCCTATGTTTAATTTTATCATTACAGTCTGTAGAAGACTGTATTTTGTGGTAAATTCTATCTATAATCAACATGTCGGTGGATTTTTTCCCCTTTGAAAATAATATTCTGGCAAAGTCAGTGGATTTTTTAACTATTCATTCCTATGTAACCATTAATTTTCGGTTGATAAATTGGGAAAATGTTGGTGGATCAGTCAAATTACTGGTGATTTTAATAGGTATTTGTGATACCTGGATACCAATAAAAAATATTAAATGATTTTTTCTTATGTGATCGAAAATGTGGAACTGCCCTTTAATTTGTACATAACTTATCCTATATACCCCAGTCTGGAAAAATAGGTGCTTTCTGATGAACTAATTAGGTACTCTGTTGGAGTTTTACAGTCTACAGACCAGTCTGTATTTGGTGCACAAAATTCCACTGACTTTTTAGAAAAAGCTGAAAAAATCCACCATAAATTCCCAGTAATTTGTCTGATCCACCAACATTTTACCCATTTTTCCACCGAAAAATAATGGTAACGTAGGAATAAATAGCAAAAAATCCACCGACTTTGCCAGAATATTATATTCAAAGGGAAAAAATTCCACCGATATGTCGGTGGAATTTACCATGAAATACAGACTGGTCTACAGACTTCAAAAATGAATGGCAAATTGCTAAAAATTGTATAATCCGCAGCATTTAGCATATAGAGTTCATCTGTTAACCTAAGCAGTTTTCCAGACTGGTATATACCTACCTACCTACTACAATTTATTTAATATTATTCAGACGTATAATCATCATATATATTATCAAGGTACCATTAGGAACAAGTTCTTACTTAGTGAATTGAATGATCTTGGGTCTCGCAGGTAAATTGCGGCCCAAGTAAAATAGTATGTCTCATAAACTCGCCATTTGTCTCTCCAGCTCTCTCCAAAATTCAACAAATTCTCTCCAAAATGATCAAATTTTCATAAATTCTCTCCAAAATAACATTGTAGCCAGTTGGCAGAACATGGGACATTTTTAACATTTTCTGTGCGAACAATCCTTAATTTCCTCCTATATTTACATGTATTTTACTGAGAACAGCCTAGTTCAAGAGTATGTACCAAGTCGCCGATTAATTGTCGACCTAAAATTTGTGAAAATAAGTATCTTTCACATATATAGACGACTAATGAGCACTTAAATTAGATTTAAAATTAAAATTGGTGACTCATAATCATAAACGGCGGAACCGCGCATCTTTGAAATGTAAACAAAGCAGCCATTTTGTTTTGATATGACACGCTCCACGATCACTATGTAGCTATAATTCAAATTGTATGTCAGTTTTCTGTTTTCGGTGTTCTTTAGTTATGAATGATGTGGTCACTACTTGTCATTTCAATTTGATGCTCTCTGACTAATTATCGGAAAAAAAAAATGAATAACTATGAAAGAAAGTATGCCTCTCTCAGGCTCTCTGTGATTGGCTGGTATCAGTTGTATGCCTCTCTCTGATTGGCTGATACACTCTCAATTAATTTAGGTAGTTATAATAATATAGGTATATTGATGACTGTCGACTTTCAAAATTGGAATTAAATTAAGACGACTGGTGACTGCATTACTAATTTTAGTTGACTTATTTTTGAAAAAAAAAGATATATTGGCAACTCAATGAACATTCTCTGAAACTAGGGAGAACAGAAGCCAAAATTGGAGATTTCAGAGAAAACATCCATTTAACAATTATCATTTATGTTGAGACCATTCATAAAAAGTACAGGTAACAGTGGTGCGCCGTATAATGTATTAGCCCCTGTCCTGATAATAAGGACTGGGTCCGGATTTAGCAGTCTCACTCTTGAACCTCTTATTATCTCTTCTTCAGTCTACAATAATCTTCAGTTTAACGCTAGGATTCCTGGATAGAACCATGTGCCTCAAATCTTCATTTTAGATATACCCAGAGGTGGGCACTCCGCAAGAATGTTCGCGAACCTTTATTCGCGAACCGGTTCGGACATTCGGATTCGGAACCTCTTCAAAAACGGTTTGGACTTCAAAGTTCGGAACGTCTTTTTTCGCAAGTCCGAACCTCCGTACCCGGGTAAAACTGACATGTTCATTTAATTATTTTACGTTCTGAACATGTACCGTACCTGTCGGCTGCTATTATATACATAGGTTTCTGCTTAACACTGAAGTGAAGAACATGCGTCTTTCCCCGCTCTTCTTCCATTACGTTATTCATCCTTTCTTGAATAGCGGTAAGTTTTATAATAATCTTAACAAATTAATTCTTTAATAACGGATTATGTTCCCTCAAATCTCAATTAAAATTGCTTGAAATATGTAGAACTATAGGTAAGGTTATAAACGTATATATTAGGTAACATTACATAACACCCTATCCTAGTAGTAGTACCTTAGCCGTTGGCTAACCAGTCCTCATGGAAAAATAATAATAACTTAAATTCAAGACCGATTTTAAAGCTGTCTTTTCAATTGTTTAATTTTTCGCATAAATACATACGATTAGACAAAAACGAAGGTGATAAATAGTAATATACTAATATTAAGAGCATTTATTCAAATCTATAATAATATTTGGAATATATCAAGAGATCTTTCCAGGCATTAGATGCAAGAGTGTTTTTCAGTAAATAAGGGTGAATATTTCACTATAATCAGTTAACTGTAACTCTTATAGCGGCTTAGCGAGATCAAATATGTGCGAGAATAATTGCACACATGGCGGCACACCAAGCTTCGTACAATAACATCTTTCAAATATTTGTTTCTTGTCTTAGCTTGTTACTTTTATTTTGAATGATATTAATTTTTTATTTTGCTTTTACTAATGTATGAGTAAATATCAAATGAAGGTTTTTAAAAGAGAATATATTGAAATGACTCAAATAAGCAAACTTTTGACAGATAAGTAGGTTGGCTGAACAGATAATTTAAGATCAAGTATTCGGGTATTCGCTTTAAAATTGAATTGATTATAATTTATATACAGGTATTATAATATTATATGTATTAAGTTATAATATAACTTAAGAGAAATATTCACAATAATCTTCACTGTTTGACCTTTCTAATATATTGAATAGAAGAAAAAGTTAAGTAAATAGAGTATTGGAATACCATATAACGTATTGTATCTATAGTATTTTCATATACAAACAAAATGCAAAAAGGTTTTATATCATCAGTTTTCTAGATCGGATTAATCAAAAATGTTGTAATGAATGTAAATGAAAATTTGAAAACTAATAGTAAAAACTTATTTTCTATGAATATCTTATTCCTATTTAGTAAATTCACTAAATTAGTTGTATTTCATGAAACAGAAGTTCTATCAGTGCAAATCCTCTATAATGTAGTCATATGAAGTCACAGTATAATTATTATTATATTAACCCTAATGAATTTGACGTATGTTTTATAGGCATATCTTTTTTAAATTACTTTATATATTTGATATTTCATGTCATTTCTTTAAATTTACTGGCCTTTCTTGCTTTTGTCCCTACATAAATACCAACTATATTTTTTAATTCAAAAGTGAAATATTTACGTATGATCGTATCGACATAAATAAGCGTAAATTATGGAATTAATTGTATCTTGGTAACGTATGGCAACGTAGAAATATAGATTGGTTACCCAATACGCAAGAATGTGTCCACGTTTTATGTAGTAAAGGGCCGTACACACGCAGGGTTTTTTCAGTCTTTCCACCGGACTTTTTGCTAAGCTCCTCCCACTTTTTCCACGAGACTTAAATTTTGCACCAAAAGTCCATGACTTTTCAACAACCTACATGTTCTATTATTTTCCCCCAATCAAGAGGTGCAATTTTGTATATTTTGGTATAGCTACTGCCAACTCATGAAATATGTTGTACATATAATAACTGGATTGGTGTTCATTTTTAGACAAACTTTGCTCCATTCATTTCTTTACCTTTGAGGTCTCATATTTTCCTCTTTATATAAGACTGCCAGTAAAATTTATAATACCTAGTAATGTTTCTTTAAACTTTTATTTAGTATAGTATATTTTAGTAAAATAAATATTACTATCTTTATTTTATTTATTTCAACATATTACCTATTAGCTAATACCTTTAATTATTTTATTTATTATAACGCAATACGTATTGTACCTAGTACCTATACGTATTGATACTTTTACCTAAACTTTATATAATAACTAAATTACATTTGTTGAGTGGATAGATTAATCATTAAATCAAATGAAGCGAAAATAATCTCGGTTAGTTTATTACTAAATATTGTAATAAACTTCATAATAATTATCAAACTAAGTTAATTTGTAACTAAATAATCTTAGTAATCTAGGTAGGTAGTTCTCTAGTAATTAATTAATCTAGGTAATAGTAACTAACCTATAGGCTATATATGTAATTAGTAAATAACTAACCCAGGTAATTAGTAGTTTCAACTATCCTAGGTAATTAACAGTTCTAACTACCTTAACCTAGGTTAGTTACCTAGTTTAAAAAAAATAGAGGAGGGCTTATGTCGCCGATATTCATGAGTAGTTAATTGCACGACATGTTAATCCACGAGATTAAAAAGTCAATCCACGTGTGGACGCTATTGACTTTTGAATCAAAAGACTGGTGGAAAAGCGGAGAAAAAAATCTGGTGGAAAGACTTAAAAAACCCTACGTGTGTACGGCCCTTAAGAGAAAAATGCGCGAGCTGTGATTGGTTCACACTCCATCCAATAACAGTTCAGCTCACTCAGTTGCCAATCTCTTAGATAGCTACCAGTCTGTATTTGGTGCACAAAATTCCACTGACTTTTTGAAAAAGCTGAAAAAATCCACCATAAATTTCCAGTAATTTGGCTGATCCGCCAACATTTTACCCATTTTTGATTTTTCCACCGAAAATTAATGGTAACATAGGAATAAATAGCTAAAAATCCACCGACTTTGCAAGAATATTATATTCGAATGGAAAAAATTCCACCGACATGTCGGTGGAATTTACCACGAAATACAGACTGGTATCCACTCTGGAAAGAGTGGTCTTTTCTGATGGATTAATTACTCTGTTGGAGTTTAGCAAACCTTAAAATACAATAATAAATTAATGGGAACTGTATAATCTGCAGCAATTAGCCTCTAAAATTCATCTGTTAGCATTAGGTATTTTCCAGAGTGGACTGGTAGGGGGTTTGTAATCGGCATACCTCTAGTAATCGGAATAGCAGACACATTGAGTATAATTTTCTATATAATATATTAAGGAATAGAGGCATACGTACTAAATTATTAAAGAATCAACCACTATAATTGATTAGTAATTCTTTCTAATCATTTAACCTCACAAATTAACAGGTAGCTTCCAATCATTGTCGGAAAGTCAAGTTATCGGTCAGTTCGTTGTATTTTTCGTAAGAGAACGGTTCCTCTTTGAAACTCCTGAGTGTGTTTCAGTAGCTTTTAATGTACAAGGTGAATGTTTTTCTAGAAGTACAATTTACGATCTATCAGGGCATTTTAAAATTTAAGCAAACAAATACTTACTTTTTATTTAAAATGGTAGTCCGATCACTAGATTATCAGAACATCTAATTTTAATGTTCGGACAGACTGGCCGATTAAACATAGAATCCATCCGTCCACCCTGACGATTACTGGAAAAACTTCCCGTCATGCGTCCGATAACAAACTGGTATTTTAACTCATTAATTTAGATAGTTACATTGACCGATAACATTAATGAATGAATTTTGAGATAGTTACGCTTGTATATTCTCCGAATTAAATACGTTATTACATATGATAACAAGATATGATTACTTTAACGTCAAATATATAAATATTTTACATAATCATACCCACTTATATAGTGTCACGTGTGAATTATGTATGGCGTTTGTCAATAACCAAAATACGTAAAATTCAATTAGAAGGATTTAGAATCAACAGAAAACAGGACTTCCACTCCAGGTTGTGACGTCATTGATAGCGACAAAGAATGGTTGAATCTACATCACAATAGTGGAAGAGATCAAACCAAAGGGAATGTAGAGGGCATATATAACGGCATTTATTTTTTAAGGGGACATTCTAATTATGTCCCGTTTAAACTTAAATAAAGCAACAGCTATTTAGGGGCCGAAAATTACTTAGGAACTTAGCTTTGGAACTATTTCAATGAAAATCTAATTGAGGTAAACCGTAAAGCAATTTCAAAATAATTTTTATCAGTAAATAAAATGTGTTATAGACTTATTATCACTTATAGTTAGCATTATAATAAGGCTAAGATATCTGCAACTAAATAGACATGAAATGCGCATGACAATTACGGCTTGCTTTTATTTAAAATAGTTACCCCTTTTTTCAGAACTATTCTAATCAAAGAAAACGTATAGAGGCTGCTGGCTGGATAACTAAATTAATAGATATTACTGAATACCAATCTGAGTCTGCTGACAAATGAATAAATTAAGCATTGATTGTCAATTTTAAAACATCTGAATATAATCTATGTATACTTGGCAGACGAATCAAATATTTGATAAACCTTATAATTTAAAGTAGCCGTTGATTCTTAAAGCGGGTAATTTTTTCCTCTTGCATGTAGAAGGTAGCAGTTGTAGAAGTTTCAGCTTATGTAAATAAATAATCACATTTATATAAAATAACTTAGTTTTCAATTCTGGTGTATGGCAAACAACAATGTACCTATAACATGTTCAAACTTTCGAATGAAATGACAACACTAAAATATAACGTATTTTTAACCATTGACGAAGTGTTTGATTGTGTGTATGGGTAGGTAATAATAATATAAACATAATACTTACTAGTTACTATTACTTTGTACAGAAGGAATTACATTAATAAAAAATACACATTAGGTATGACTAAATCTATTACTAGTAATAATTAGAAGCGGGAGACTAGTTATACTATATACTATTTTATTAATCAGTCACTAATCAACAAGTATGACGAACATTAGTTCCTTATGATTGGCCACCTGACGATAATAGAATTGGAAGTGACCGAACATGGATATTGATATGACGATTACTAGCATTTTAGACTAATGGGACATTTTTACTTTTAATTGCATAATTAATAACATAAATATGTTTATGTGTAAAGCGATTGGAAAGATAAAAATTCCAGCTTTCTAATTATAGTTGCATCGCGTTGGTAGCGTTTATATGTGACTTGTTATTGGTATTTGTTTGTAATTTATCCTTAAGTGACCGATTACTGGCACAAACATAAATACATAGCTAGGTATGTATTTATTTCTCCTTATATATTCAATATTTTTACTTCAACTTGAAATTTGGTACACATTAGTTTAGTACAAAAACTAACAACTTGTAAAAATACAGTAACGTAGGTTTATAAATAAGACATGTGTTTTTTTAACATAGAGTGAAATCTTCTCGTTGTAACTTGTTTCTGACAAATAGTTAGTATCTTATTGAAAAAAATGTTTTTTTTATATACCTAGGTTGCCCTAATAGCCTAAAAATCACCAGTCTGCAGAATGAGTCTCTTCTCACGCAGAGACTTTAATTTGAGAGACAGTTACTCTCTGACTCTCAGTGGCAGATTCAGAATTTCCCACAGCTAAATTAATGGTAACATAGGATGATAGGAATTAATTCAAAAACTCCCACAGCTAAATTAATGGTAACATAGGATTTAATTCAAGATCTCCCGCAGAGATCTCCAATTTCTAAAATTCAATCAAAAACTCCAGCAGATAGTCTTTGAAAAATGTTCCATGATATTCTGCAGACTGGAAAAATCAGAGGTTAGCTAACAAATGTTCGGACTAAATGTTTGGTTTGGAACAAATGTTCGGACCAAACTTTTACAAATTGGGTTCGCTATACGGAGGTTCGGAACCCAAAATCGACGAAGATTCGGGTTCGGAACCTAAAAAAAGGTTCGCACGCCCAGCTCTGGACATAAGTATCTAAAAGCTGAGCGGCGCACCACATTACGGCGCACCACTGTACTTTCTATTAATGACCTCAATGTGAAAAACTGTTATGTAGTGTGTTGTATCCGCTAGTTTGTTGTTCTGCACACTTCATGTTTGTTTAATGACCTGGCAGGGGGGTTCGGGGGGCGGCACGCCCCCCGATACATCTACCTAACGGCTAACTGATAAGTTTTTATTTACACCTCAGACTGAAAGTTTACAATAGTAACCCCATAAAATTACAAATACAGTTTTCTATGATGAATTTTATTTTCTATTCCAAATTAAACATCTCAATCGAATAATTAAACTGTGTAGTATAAACATTGGATTCAAGTAGGTACTGTCAGGCGTCAGACATGAAATTGATACGACAATTAGAATTAGGTAAGTACCTATCAAATTAACTCCATTTATCATTAATCTGTATTCAAATTACCTATCTAATAGAATGTACAGTGGTGCGCCGTAATCTGGTGCGCCGTACTGGTGTGCGCCGCTCAGCTTTTAGATACGTATCGCTCTGGATATACCTAACTAGGTACTTTCCTTTAATTTTGTAATTAATAAGAATGCTTTCTTTTACAGTTGTTTCTTTTTAGTTAGATGGAATGAAAACATTCTTTTTAATATTGTCTCTTTGAGTCTTTATGGTATCAGTATCAGCAGTCAGCTTGTCACAAACACACGTCACGAAAACTCCATACGATAATTCTACCTAAACGTTGGATTAGTAAATTAAAGTATGTAATTAATACCACTATGATGGAGATATGTAATAATGTAAGTACATATATTGATTGGGGAGGTTAGCGACAGTAGATAGATGGATGAAAGATATTACATCAGTCAGTCAGGTGTTTCTTGAATAGTGCCATTTTCATCGGCTTCCTCTTCATCTGCGCCATTCATCCTCTTCATCTGTGCAACTCATCCTCTTCCTCATCCAAATCAATTATTTCTTCCTTCAATCACTCTTCTCCTCCTCCACATTTTCATCAGAACCTCGCTCCTTTCTCTCCTCTGCTCCCCTCCAAACAAGAACTCCCCCAACACAGTCCGCCTCTCCTCCACTCTCGGTCTCTGCATTAAATGGAGAAGTGGTTAAAAATTAATAAGACAGTTGAAAAGTCATTAGCAGGGCCCAGACAAGATAACATGATAGATATTTTAGGCGATGACAGATTGTGAGGAATTAATGTATGGGAAATGTGACGAGAACTTTAAAGTCATGGTAGGTAAGTGGGAGCTAGAAGGAGTGGAAAACTTGCATGATAGCAAAAGTTAGGAGGCATCAAAGAGGGAATCATTGGCCTATAGCTCTGAAGAAAGTGGAGTACAGTCATCCCCCGCATTAGTTACCAAATCACGACTCAGTTTAATTACCGAACGGTAACTAAAGCAAAGAAAAGTAACAAGAAATTTATAATTGTCACTCCTTGATTATATATCTCATTTTCTATGAGATATGATGAAAGAAACTTTTTTTTTTGGAGTTAGAGTCACAGTTTAAACAATTAAATATTTTAAAATACAACCATACCCTGATAACATTGCACTATCGGGCCAACGTCGGTAAACGTTGGCTAAGTAAAGGCACACTGGGCACTGCAATGAAAACGAGATTGGGCCAACGTTGCCAAACAGCACTGACCCAATGAAGGAAGACATTGGTTAACCAATCCAGTGATATTTTGATGTACCAGTATATTTATTATACTTGTCTACAGGTTCAATTTGGCAGATGTCGACAGACAATCAGAGAGGTTAGGTGCAAACGATCTCTCTCAACTTTAATCACCCCTAATAGCCAATTTAATATCCTCAATTAAGTATATCTTTGAAATTGTAGCCGTTTCTGGTAGTTCAGAATAAAAAGGCCTGTTATCCTTTCAATTATTAATTTAACACTTTATTTATTTCATTCATAAAAATGAGCTTGGACGCTAATTAATTTATATATTTAGTATGAAAAGTTATTTTTTCATTCGAAATATTTATGCACATTGAAAATTATACTTTCTATTTAATTCTAAATAGATATATTTTTATTTTGTTAAAACAGCGTAAGTAAAATAATATCAGTTTGAGTTTGAATAGCTAACAGTTCTATTTTTTTTTTCCTAACTTCAATCTGTAATATGTATTTGTATGACGGTTATTAGCCAGTTACTACATTGTTAGAAGTATAACTATTGTCTTCACGTGTTCTGTATAGCCACTGTAAACAACGGTCTATCGATTCAATATCTTCTTATGTCGAATTCAAAGCTAGGACAGCGGGTGTCTAAATTTATTAATTAATTTTAATCGATACATGAAAAAACCATGAAATCGACATCATAAATCTCCTTCTATTTTAAATGTCGAATCGATATATAATTTAATACATCGGAAAATAGTAACGAAATCTATATTATATATGAAAACGATACATAAATCTAGATATAAAAACGATGTGTATTCGATGCGTTTAAAAAGTTATAGAAAAGCTGTTATGAGTCTCATATTTTCAGTCGTCTGTTATAGTCCGATAAAAATATAGGTCAAATGGTTAAATATTAATTAATTAATTCATTCATTACTTTGAACTTTCATCACAGAGCTTTCATCTTTATTTTGAGTCGTGGTCGAAAATTTTTTTTCTTTAATTTGAACTCTTAGAGAATGGAATTTTTAAGGAGTTACAATTCTATAAAAATTTGACCATCTTATTATGTACAATTTGTAATAAGAATAAGTTGTTATTTTGGTTTATAAGAGCGGTGCTTGCCAATATAGTTAAATTCACTTTAAAATATCTCTAAGTATCTCCGAGTCGTTTAATATCAAAAATTTTCTGCAGGTGACTGCAGGATAGTTGCTCCGTGGTTGCAGGATCGATGCCCAGACACATACACTTCATTTCTTCCCATTTAATTTGTAAATAATATCATGTAACTTTAATTAAATTGATATGCACCTAACCTAAGTATTATTAAATACAATAAAATAGGAATGTTCAATTTTAATTCTTGAATTTATTTATTTATTTATTGGATACGAGTGGATATCGTTTCGAAGCATTTTAGATATATAATTGGGCGGCGGTTCGATACAGGCATCGGCAACGTTAAGTATTGCCGGTACCAATTCAGAACGAAACTCTGGGCCAACGCTGTCATGCCGGTCTCGGTGTATTGGGCCAACGTCGGGCCTTCGCTGGCCCAATACACCGAGACCGGCATGACAGCGTGGGCCCAGAGTTTCGTTCTGAATTGGGCCAACGTTGGCCCAACATTTTAATGTTTACTGGGTAGGCTAGCTCTAACTCAGTATATAGGTGAGTAATTAATAGATATTTAAATTTCTATAATTATTGTGTTACATTGAACAAACAGCAATTTTATGCTCTAAGAAATATTTTTGGAAGAAGGTTACTAAGTTCCCAGTAAACATAACAATGTTGGGCCAACGTTGGCCCTATTCAGAAGGAAACTCTGGGCCAACGCTGTCATGCCGGTCTCGGTGTATTGGGCCAGCAAAGGCCTGATGTTGGCCCAACTCACGGATGTCCACCGGCCCTGAACAGTATAACTACGTATAAACGACTTATTGGAACTGGCAATACTTAACGCTGCCGATGTAGTGGTAGTATTGCATTGGACGGTACAAATCCAACGTTTTGTCAAATCACTGACCCAGTTCTGGCAAATGACTTATAAATGTTTCATGAATAACTTATAAACGTCTTATTAACGAATTATAAACCTGTTATTAATACATAATGTTGCCGATCTATGGCCATTGCTATTTTCATATTAGAAGTGTAATAGATTACGCTATACAAAACACATGAAGACAACAATTACTTCGTCACAGTGTAGTAACTGTCTTACAAATACATCTTATATCAGAATCAGGGGGAAACATTATACAACATTTACCTATTCAAACTCAAATCTATATTATTTTACCTTAGCTAATTTAACCAAATATTAATATCTTAATTTATAATTGAATAGAAAGTTAAATTTACAACTTAAATAATCATTTCAATCGGAAAAATGACTTTTTATACTAAATATATGAATTAACTAGCGGCCAGGCTCATTTTTATGAATGAAATAAATAAAGTGTTAAAGTAATAATTGAAGGGATAACATGCCCATTTGTACTAAATTCCCAGAAGAGGTTGCAATGTTAAATTGTCTATTTGGTGTGATTAGAGTTGGAAGAAACCTAATCTCTCTGATATTCTGGCCACAACTGCCAAATAGATCCGGTAGACCAGTATAATAAATATACTGGTACATCAAAATATCACTGGGTTGGTTAATCAATGTTTTCCTTCATTGGGCCAGTGCTGTTTGGCAACCAGAGGCCCAATGTCGCTTAATTACCATACATTGGCCCAGTGTGTAATAGCATTGGCGTGCCAATGCCCGATCGTGCCTTTACTTTACAAACGTTTACAAGCGTTAGCCCGATAGTGCAATGTTATCAGGGTAACTAGCGGTCTGGCTCATTTTAATGAATGAAATATATAAAGTAAATATACCTATATATACTTAATTTGGATATTAATTGGGTTATTAATTTGGCTATTTGGTGCGATTAAAGTTGTGATCGATCCCTGGCAGCCACTGCCAAATAGAACTGTTAGACCATTACAATAAATGTAGGCTACAGCCAACAGGTACACCAAAAAATCACTGGAATGGTTAACCAATGTTTTCCTTTATTTGGGCAGTGCTGTTTGGCAACTGTTGGTCAAATGTCGTTTTAATTGCATTGGCGCAACGCTGTTGAACAACCGTTTTTCCAGTGTCACTTACCTTACATTGACCCATTGTATAATCGCACTGGCATGCCAATGCCCGATCGTGCCTTTACTTTGCGAACGTGTACCGACGTTGGCCCTATATTGCAATGGTAGAAGAAATGTTAATAGGGTTACCTCTACAAATTGGAGCATGTCGATAGAAATTTTAATTAAGAGTGGATCGAAGACGTACCTTTGACGTTCATTTAAACCACTCTTGTTCTAATCACTGACAGCAAAGGAAATGAATATAAATGATTTTGGAAGAATCAGGTAGTCAAGAAAGTGTTTCTATGAACAATGTTTCCAAATATTAAGGTCGATGACTACATACAACGCTTATGGATGTAGAAAAGTGACTTCATAAATAATATCATAAAAAGGGTCACAAGCGCCGGTGACTGCACTAACGAATGAAAGAGGAAAATGAAGAGGTGATAGTACGTAAATGGAGTCTACGATCCTTCCTAACATAAAACGCTAAGACATCATAGTTGAAGAGAAAGCATAATCCTCGAGCTATACTCTAAAACTGGGTAGTGAGTAAAAATATTATAATAAACAACATTCGAATTAAGAAAGACAATTCATAATCTAAATTACAACAGTTCATAGCCCAGATGACATCATGCCTTTTCTCGCCACTTGTGGCTCTCTATCTGCTAAACATGAGATATGATCTGGAGTTAATAGAATAGCTAGGTATCCATAAACAGTGAACTCAGCCAATTTCCATAAATTATTTTTGAAATTTTGGGTAGGTATAGGATGATAAGTTATATTAAAATATTTTTATCTTCTTCAATCTGCTGCCAACAGTAAAATCTTAACTAAGACATTTCGCACAATATTGATGACTATAATTATTTTGTTTTAGAGTTAGCTTTTGAAAATTCCACTATTTATTAAAGGTCCCCTCCAAGCAAATTTTTTTATTGCTTAAATCCACGAGGCTAATGTTTCTCATAATTTTACTGCAAACCCCATAAATTTTGATAGCATATTTTTAATTTTATATGCTTTTAAAGATTTTTATAATTCAAACTCTACAAAACCTACTTTACTTCCGACTTTCTAATTTTCAGTCTGAAGAAGAAGAATGTACACCATTTGTTTTGATTGTCAACTAGGTATTTGGTTTAATAATTCTATTTATTATTCGTTTTAAAGGTTCAAATTCAGATAAACTTATTATAGAAACGTTTATATACTATTAGAAACAATTAGTATCTTAAAAGGAGGCCAAAAACGCATTGTTTGTTTGAAAATCTAAATTTGTGACGTACTTAGTTTGCTTCACTATAACGTCTAAGTGTATGGGCTCTTAAGTGATTAGGATCTTACTTTGTGGTATTTTCAGATTCCTTTCTCTTTATAAATCTCTTTCTACTAAATACTCATGGTACCATGCCCTAGAACCAACTTGCCACTATGGTTCCGACCTCAGGCCTCTGGTCCAAGCTTAACTGTATTTAAGGGTAATAATGGTAAAGTAATTAACACTTAAAGAGATTATATTCATTGGTCAAGCAAGGGTTATTACAAAGAATATCTCCACTAGAACGCTCGCAAGTTAAGGTCTCAAATAACTACGAACAGGAGAATAGGTGTGTAGCTCACGAGAGCAAATCGGTAACTGATTTGACTGTCACTTACTTACAATCATATAGGTTAGTGATGATAGTAATGCATACACAATTGCTGTGTTTGCTTTACTACATTGCTCCCCCCTTCCGAAAATTTCAAAGTTACAATTCACATTTTTCCAAAACTGCCAGCTGGTTTGTCTACCCATTGTTACTCTATATTGAACAATGTTCAGACGCTCACGCTGTTAGTGGAAACATGTATATTGGATCTCTTGAAATTTCTCGAACCGGTAATAAACATATTATTAGAGAATTGAAAAATTTGAGTTTTAATTCGTTCTAGAAATATGTAAGACTAATGTGCTTTCACCAAATGTTCTTAAATTTTTAATCTTACCTATACAATCTTAATTTTGCTTTAACAATATTTTTATTTATTCTCAAAATAATCTAAATTACTCCTACCTAATATGTCTTAGTTCAAAAATGTAACAACTTTTTCATTTTATAAACGTAATAACTTGCCTAATCTATTAGAGATCTCACCCCTCCCTCCTAATATGTAGATTTTTAGTCTAAATATTAACAGAGACCTTTGATCACTCCAATACATTACACAAATTGTTACTGCATTTACTTTTTTTTTAAAAAAAAATTTATAATCAAAAAAAAATTTTCATTTTAATTTATCATATGTTATGATATCGTATTTTATGATCTTTTAATGAATTTTTATTCGTAATTGAAGTTATATGAATTTTGATCATCTTTATCAAATTTTGAGACAGTTGTGATCTTTAAATTTAAATCTTAAAATTAACACCGAAAAAAAAATTAAACTTAAAATTAAATTCAATTGAAAAAACGATTATTATTAATTTTCACTTAAAATTACCCAACTTAAAATTAAAAAAAAAATTAAAATAATGATCAAATTGAGTTTGAGGAAAAAAAATCTTAAATGCTGTTAGGTTTAGTTTTGGTAATTTCGATTTTTGGCCTTCGTTTTGCCTGAGGCATTACTATAACTGTTGTCGCCTGTATATTAACTGCCTGATCATTAAAGATATTAACTGTTCCACCTAGTTCCTCTAATCTAAAGGGGTGTTTCGCTTAATCTGATTGAAAGCTTCAGTCGCCATCTTAGACCTCAAATTCCTAATTTCGTACATCTTCATATCCTCTTCTGACTTAATCTTTTTTGACTGATGATATCCACATACGAGAATCATCACAACCAGTAGTGTTAGAATTAACACTAAAATGTCGCTGAACAAGTCTGGTATTAGGTCGTACTTTGTAGACCCCATGTTTTTAATGGTTTGCTCCAAATGAGCTTTGTTCATTGAAGATGATTTCTGGATCAGCTCCACTACTGAGTTCAGGTCAAAGTTACTCTGAGTTTGTCCCATCGCTCCAGCTGATTACTTCTCACGACCTTGAATTACAGTTCTGTGTGTCAACCGGCTGTGAGTGGCTGAGGGTCAGTCACTGGCTGTTTGTGGCTGAGGAGCTGTTGGCTGTGTGGGTAACTGGGTCCTCTCTGCCTCTCGTCACTGAAATCGAAACGATACCGTTAGACATGGCCCCTGTTCATTTTAGGTATTTTATCATGTTTCAGTCTCATTTTGAATTGATCATTTTTGATTTTAAATTATTTCAGTATTTCATCCTAAATTTGAATATATATATATTTTTTTTTTTTTTTTTTTTTTCAAATTTTCATTCAAACAATTTTACAGAATATAATTCATCTTATTCGTTACCCAACATTTAAACAAAAAATTTAAAATTAACATGCATACAACAAAAAATATTAATCCTATTAAAATTATTATATGAAATTTTATATTAATAAAATTCATAATTCATCCCATCAACTTAAACTAAATACATACAAATATTACAATTAAAATTCATACAATTAAATTCATACAATAATTCACTTACTGAGCAAAGGAAATATTGTAGTTTGAACAATGAATTGTATGCTCTGTTTGTTTGTCTCGCGTAAGCAAAAAAAATGTAAACATTTCTCTGACTCTTTGCATGTAACTGTGTTATATGCCACGTGTTCGTGTAAATGTAACATGTTACTCATGTTACTTCGTGTTATGTGTTCCTTTTGTGGACTTTCTATATAATGTTTATATTCAAATTTCTCATAATTTGATTTCCTGTTTAATGATGTTAATGAAATTATTTAATTAATTTGTTGTGAAATTTTCCAACTTAGTTAGATAATTTATATTGCTCGTTATCGTTTGATGTCCTAATTTAATTATAGCTTTGTTTTTTTTCACTTGTAATACTGTACCTGGTCCTATCCAATTTAATTGTAATTTATGTGTTTTTTGATGATTTCTAATTAATACTCGATCACCTATCTGTATAATTTTGTCTTTACGTGTCTTATTGTGGTAAATTATGCGTTTGTTTGATTGATTAATTATGTTAGCTCTTATCTGATCTTGAATAAATAGAGCTTGCCTAGCCTTGACTTTGACTATTGATTCTGATGTATCTAAATTGTAAATGTTATCCAAATTTTCTGCTTGAATATTTGGAGATGTGTCGCGGCCAAAAAGAGCGTATGCGGGAGAATCCTTCAAGGTCATATTGATTTGATTGTTAATTGTGTTTTGGACAATATCGAGAAACATGTCCCAATTATTGTGATCTACTGTGGCTACATAGAATCTTAATAATTTGTTAATTTTCTGGTTATTACGTTCACAAATTCCATTGGAATATGCTGAGTATGGTAATACCTCACATTTGTATATCTGATGTATTTCACTGAAAGTTCTAATTGCGTTAGACTTGAATTCTTTCGCACAATCCGACATTAACGTTTTGGGATATCCACAACGACTAAATGTTTTACTTAGACAATCAATTACTGTGTTAGTTGATTTGTCAGCTACTGCGTGTAATTCGTTATATCTTGTCAACATACATGTTATTGATAAAATATATTTGTTGTTCGTGTCAGTTGTTATAAAAGGTCCAATAAAATCAAATGAAACTGTTTCAAATGGTGTATTAGCTACTGGGGCAGACATTAATTTAATTGGTGTATCTAGACTTCCTTTAAGGATTTTGCAAACGTCACATCTTTTAATAAAAGATTCTATGACCGATCTTTCTTGAAAATGATAATATTTTAGTCGAAATTGAAATAGCGTATGAGCTAAACCACAATGGGTGTTAAAATGTATTGAATTAATTACTAAATTGATCATTTCATTTGGTATAACATAATTAACAATACTGGCTGCCCGAGTATCTATTTTCCGATGTCGATATAATATTCCGTCTAATATGAAAAATTCAGCTATGTTCCTAGATGTTCCTAATTGTTTTTTCTGTAATATATCCATTATTTCCTTACAAGCAAAGTCGTTTGACTGTGCAGTCTTTAGTCTGTTTAAAGTCCATGTTATGTCTTCCTGTTTAGGTATGTAGTTTAGAAATGGTTTTTCTTTGTTGATTTTATACAATTTAGATGTATCTGATTCTTGTTCGTTTTCTGAGTCTGTTTCTGAGTCATTGTCATTGTCGTTAATAATTTGTGGTACGTTTAGCTTAGCCCTCGATCTTGTGGTTGCTATATAATTTTCAATTGAATTACAACTTTCATTAGATGGTGTTAAAAGTTCACAATCATCTATTGTTTCTTCCGTTAGAGGAGTTAATCTACTAAGGGTATCGGCTACCACATTGCGTTTACCCTCAAAATATTTGATGGTACAATCATATGTGCTAGCCTCTATTGCCCACCTGGCTAGTGCCGTGTCTAAAGGCAGTTTATTACCAAAAAATGCACATAAAGGTTTGTGATCGGTTAAAATGGTAATAGGATATCCTAGACATAGATATTGAAATTCCTTTAAGGCTAGATGTATTGCAAGAAACTCTAGTTTAGTCGTGGAGTACCTTTTTTGAGTAGAATTTAATGATTTACTGAAATATGCTATGGGTCTTAATGTTTTGCTTTTGGTCGAATCTGGTTGTAGCAATGCTGCGCCAACTCCGATATTTGAGCTGTCAGTAAATAAATAAAATGGTCTGGAATAATTTGGATGTGCTAAAACCGTATCTGATGTCAAAATATTTTTGAGATTAATGAAACTAGTCTCACATTCGTCAGTCCAGTCAAATTTAGTGTCCTTCCTTAATAGTCTATATAATGGGTCGGCTTTCTGACTAAATTTAGGGACGAACTTACGAAAATAATTCGCAAGCCCTAAAAATCGCTGAAGTTGTTTTACATCTGTTGGTCTAGATGCTTCTCTAAGTTTTTCGTTTTGGATACATCGAATGCCCTCAGTAGTGACTCGATGTCCAAGAAAATTAATTTCGTGTTTAAAGAATTCACACTTCTCTAATTTTAATCTCAAATGAGCGTCACGTAAATTCATTAGCACTTGGCCAATATCATTTAAATGTTGTTCATAAGATCGACTAAAAATTAGGATGTCATCAATAAATACGAAACAGAGTTTCCCTAATACATTACTTAACGCTTTTGTCATTATTGCTTGAAATACTTTTGGACTATTGACATACCCAAAGGGTAATTTGCGGAAATGGTACTTTTTTCCATTTACCGCAAATGCTGTAAGCTTTTTAGACTCCTCGGAGAGTTCCACCTGGTGAAATGCACTCCTCAGATCTAAACTAGAAAATATCTTTGATCCACCTAAAGATCCAAGCATATCGTCAACCCTAGGTAACGGAAATCCTTGTATATGGACACACTTATTTAATGATCTGAAATCTATTACGGGTCGTATTTCCCCATTCTTTTTATGAACCACGATAACGGGAAAGTTATACTCGGACATTGAAGGTTCTATAGTACCTTCTTCTAACATTGACCTGTTGACTTCTTCAAGTTGTTCTTGAAATTTATGTGGGATGCGGTACGGCATCTTGTTTATCACTATATTAGGATCTTTCAATATTATTGTGTGTTTACATATACTAGTAGTCCCGATTTTTTCGTCCTTAATCGTGATTACGTCTCTAAAGTCATTTAGTAACTGCGTCATTTTGTCTTCATACTCTGACATTCCACATGATATGTCAGCATTAACTAACCTTCTTGGTGCTGATGGCACTGTCTGAGAATTGTTTTCTACATCAGCACTTAATGTGCTGCCACGGCTTCTATCAGCGCTTCCGTCACGTGATATTTTACACTTCATATCTCGGTTGCCATGCGTTGTAACTAATGGCTCTCCATTAATTCCAACTGCATGTACCTTTGACTTTTCATAAATTAGTTCAGGGGTAACGTTTCGTTCAAATGGCTTTGGTTTTTCGTCACTCAACACGTTTCCTAACCTAGATTTATGAGTCCTATTATTTAAACACTCCGATATAGTCGCTATATTTACTTCGACTTCCTCTTCGTACGTCTGGAGTTTACCAACTATCATATTGTCCCGTAATATGATATCACTATCCGTCGGATTCATTACGAAAACTGGGCATATTGACACTTGATCTCCCTCTTTTTTTGTGTCTTCGATTTTTATTAGTGTTTCGGCTATCACTAAACCGCTATTGAAACTTCTTTTAGCTATTATATAACTTCCTGCTTCGTTGTTTTTGACAAACCCATACAATATTTGTACGCTGTTTGCCTCAACGACTTGGCTATTTATATGAACATTTCCGTTCTTCTCGCGTTTTTTATTCCTTGTCTTCGTGTTTACCCCGGATTTCATAACCTCCGTTTGCCCTTTTTGTTGAGGTTTAACCCTTACTTTCGCAATACTACTACGGCTGTTTGTGCGTTCGTTTATTTGTCTTATCAACGTTCTTCGTTTTGACCTATTTGAAGTAAGGACCAGCTCAGATATTAAGCAATCTGTGCTTAATAGTTCTTTAGTAGCTATTCTACGTTTTTCCATAAACGGAATTTTTTCTTCACCTAATTTTAATATTTTCTTATCAAAATCAATTTGCGCGTTCGTTAACACGTCCCTTCCTAATATTACATCATATGGTAAGCTACTGTTGTTGATCAGTAAAGCGTTTACTGTTTTCTTGTGGGATTTCGACATTAGTTCAAATTTTACTTCACCTTTTACTTCGGAACGTCCGTTTATGCCTTTAATAGTTACGTTTGATTTTATTATGTCCTCGTGACTCGCCTTGTAATTAAAATTACGACTGTTTAAAATCGTTCTCTCGCTTCCTGAATCTATTAAAGCTTCCCAATCGAATTCTTTACTATGTAAAATTATCGTTGGCTTAGAAGTCCCTTTTATCGTATAATGACAGTCCATCAATCCGCTTAATTCATCTTTATTTTTTACTAATTGGACTGTTATATATGTTTCGCTCATTTTTTTATCCTCAACGCTTAACTCTTCTTCTTTTAATAAATCGAACTTATTTTTACATTCACAACTTGTGTTGAGTGACGATTTACCTTTGCTATTGAATTTAACGTGCACTGGATCTAATTTATTCATGTTCAATTCACTTTCGTACACGGAGCTACCGACCGTTTTCCCGTGAGACCTATTTTGTTTTTTACTTCTGTTTGTATTTACATGTTTTTGCGAAAATCCTTGGCCTGTTGAGCCCGACATTCTCTACCTATATGTCCTAATTTGTTGCACCTGTAGCACTTAATTGTACCACTACGGCTGTGAGGGGTGGGGGTAGGTTGGGGGATGTTCGTGTTGTGTACGTATGCCCTGCCTGTGGGATTATGTTTATACCTACTTCTGCTTGCATACCTACCTGCTGTTCCTCTGTTTCTTATGTCATAAGTGTAATATGCTTCTGTATCATCTAGCATATCCTCGTGAAAATTGCCTTGATTCTCACCCTCGGGTTTTTCTATCAAAAAAGTTTCTGTGTCATTGAAATTCTTTTTTGGTATTAGAATTTTTTTATCATGTGGCAAAGATCTTATTTTCTTCGTTGTAGCAGACAGTAAATTAGCTGTTGTCTTAAAAGGACCTTCTACGACTCCTTTGATGATACTGGGGTTGATCTGTGGACCCAATATTGTTAAATACATTGATGTATTCATGAGATCTTTTGCGTGATTTTTTAATTTGCGTGTGAATGATTCATCACTTTCAGTTGCTGTCCTTACTGGAAATTGGGCGTTCATTGTGTCGTCATTTAAAATGAAGTCCGTGACCTCTCCTATCTTTTCTAATGTACTCAAGATGTCACTGGCAGCTGTAGTCTCATCCTTCAATTTATTTGTGTATAATTCATGACATACACTGTAGATATCCTTGCTGTCTTTCTGCACATATATGTCTTCTAGTACCGTGCATATTTCTTGGTATGTGCTATCCTTAAATGTTTTACCGTTAACAACGTTATTAACAGTAATTTGAAAATCTCCTAGCTTGCAATCAGCGCTCCTGAAAAGGATTTTCTTCTTTTCTGCATCATCTTTATCCCCTAAGCTGGATATATGATTATTTAATAGGCTGAGGTGCTGACGAAACGTGTTCTTCTCCTCGAAAGCTGGATCCTCTGGCCTTCTTCTTCCCCTGAATATTGGCAAT
This sequence comes from Caprella mutica, assembly GCA_947561585.1. NCBI lineage: Eukaryota > Metazoa > Arthropoda > Malacostraca > Amphipoda > Caprellidae > Caprella > Caprella mutica. Next base: position 121,273 of record CANNZV010001218.1, on the reverse strand, counting down.
GAATCCGAATTTATGATCGTCGTACTCCGACTTTTAATTATTTCCTGGAGTTGAGCTTGTGTTAATTCGACCGACATTTTGGGGGGTTTTTTTTGGGGATGTTTTGGGGGATGTTTTGGGTGATGTTTTGGGTGATGTTTTGGGTGGTGACTTTGGGGGTGATTTGGGGGGTGAGTTGGGGGGTGATTTGGGTGTTTTGGGTTGTTTAGTTTTCTGTACTCTGGGTTTAGTTCGTCTTCCAGATCTAAGTTCTACAGCCTCCGCGTTAATTGCTTCGTCTTCTGAGGTTGGCATGTGTTTCCTATCCTAATGAAGTGTTGTTATGTACTTAATCAAGTGTAATGCACGTGTAATCACTTATTATGAAAAAAGAAGAAGAAAAAATAATAGACTATCCAATTAAAAAATTAATCCATCAACCATTAAAAAATAATATATAATAAATATATAATAATAATAAATAATAATCATTCAAATAATAAATAATAAATGAAATATAATTTAATATAGAGCAATATTTGTTAAATCAATAAATATAAAAATATTTATACTATCTTTCAATTAATAACGACACCAAAGCTAAAAGAAATGCATGCACTCATACATCTTATAATTATAATTGCTGCAGTAATGATTAATTACCTTTGCTTATTCATCAACACAATTCTAGACTAAGCAGGACAGCTTATTTCACCACTGACTAAGAACTAACACATAGATCTTACTCCGATCGCTTCAGAAATGAGACTGAATGATAAGATGACATATAATGATATGGTATACTCAACTTTCAGTTCCATGTACAGTGGGTCCCGCTTATCAGGTTTTGTCGTTGATTTTTGCTCTGATGTTAACTGTTATGATGTTAACTGATTGTTCACTGAGCGCTGTGCACTGTATTTTATGCACTGTATGTTAACTGAATGTTCACTGAATGTTAAAACTTCACTGAATATTAAATGATCACTGAATGTTGAATGATCACTGAATGTTGAATGATCACTGAATGTTGAATGATCACTGAATGTTGCAGTTTGAATAAATACTTTTCAGATGTAGTATTTAAACAAATTAGACTCTCAATTTCTGGTTGATTTACGGCTTTTTTGCATGTTGTTTATAATCGAATGTTTTCCATCACCATTCGTCAACGTGCAACGCTTAACCCTTTCGCTTCCTCCCTCCGTGTTTTTCCAGTTTCTTCCAGAATTTTCCAGAATTTTCCAGAATTTCCAGAATTTTTTTTTTTTTCAGACTGGTCAGTCTTGTTGATTGTCTTTGCTCATTCAGATTTCAAATTAGGCCATCTGTACTCTCCTTATCCTTCCGATAATTTTCGAGATGCCTTTTGCTTGACCTTGAGTTGAATTATCTTTATACTTTATCACAAAAACTGAACACCTTAATTGGATCGCACCTTCATATAGGGTCGCAAAACCCGGTCTTGCTGTAATCAAATACTCTCCAATCAGATGGTTAACTTAGTTTTTGGTAAATTACAAAGCTTTCAATCTTTTACTTCAGTAATTGAATTTCCGCACATTAAATTCGAATTACTTAATCACGCACCATACGTGGCCACCAATGTGACGTACTTAGTTTGCTTCACTATAACGTCTAAGTGTATGGGCTCTTAAGTGATTAGGATCTTACTTTGTGGTATTTTCAGATTTCTTTCTCTTTATAAATCTCTTTCTACTAAATACTCATGGTACCATGCCCTAGAACCAACTTGCCACTATGGTTCCGACCTCAGGCCTCTGGTCCAAGCTTAACTGTATTTAAGGGTAATAATGGTAAAGTAATTAACACTTAAAGAGATTATATTCATTGGTCAAGCAAGGGTTATTACAAAGAATATCTCCACTAGAACGCTCGCAAGTTAAGGTCTCAAATAACTACGAACAGGAGAATAGGTGTGTAGCTCACGAGAGCAAATCGGTAACTGATTTGACTGTCACTTACTTACAATCATATAGGTTAGTGATGATAGTAATGCATACACAATTGCTGTGTTTGCTTTACTACAAATTTGATATCAAAACAAAGAGTGTAGAATCTTCTTTCTCAGCGTCAGGTTGGAGATTCGCTCGATTGTTGATCTCAGAGTATTAAAAAACTTTAAAAGTAAATAATAAAATATATACTGAACCGAATTGTATGCGGTTTTCGGAATAATGATCGTAGACCTTAGTTCTTCAATATTATGTAATAAACTCATTTTTTTCCCGGAGCCTGGAGAGGACCTTTAAAGCACGTATCACGAAAAAAGTAATAATCGAATTATAGCATTTAAAATATAGAAAATTTAATTGAATTTTCAAATGATTAGATATAAAGATTATGCATTTCATAATTAGGTAGGAAAAGATAATACCATTTTATTTATCTATACTGTTAAATTATTTCCTTTAAAATATTGGTTTAATATCACTCCAATCAATACTTAGTTAACATTGTGGATATTTAATATAATTGTTCGTCGTGAAATGGCGCTTGATTATTATTTAATGTTCAATCAAATTTTCTATTTGAAGACGATATATCTTTCCTAATTATAAGATATTATGTAATAAAACTGATAATATATTTCATCCCGTTTTAGTTTACAAAAGCATGTTCAAAGTCATATACATATATAAATCTTTAATCGACAAGGAATTAACTAAAATAATTGACATCATTTGTATGGTATTCATTGTTCTAGATTTCATATCACTAAAATTATCTCTTACATATTAATTATTACCTCTTAATAATGACGATTTTATGAAAAAAAATGCAAAATAGATAAATTTTCTGAGAAAACTTTTTCCTATCATCTTTTATATTGTGAAAAAATGCAAAATTCCAAACATATTTTTTTTCTGTTACTTTTTAAAGTATATTCTCAGAAAAGATTGAAATATCAACTAAATCATAATGCATGAAATAATATATATTCCAATTCTTATTATTTCAAATAACTTACTTTTATATTTCACTACTCTACAATTATGCTCAAAATGTAATTAGGGTAATTTCCAAATGGCTCTATATTATCTATCATGCAAGAAAAAATATAATGTGACATTCTAACTGTCATTTTAAAATATCGAATTCCATATTTATTTTTTTGTATAATCGAAAATGTGGACCTAGCTCACCCTATACACTCTACCTAGCCCCAGATTACCTTAGTCACCTCTACAAGGCGTATATTGCAAGCTAAGGTGACAATAATGAATCTTTATAAGCGCCAGCACGGTAATCTACCCTATAGCCTGGGATGAGCCGCGGATTTGAAACTTTAGGCATTTGTCATTTCTTGCTGACGAAACGAGTGAAAGAGTATAAACCAAAATACCAAATACAGGACTTCATAAGGTGCTGCAAAGTAATAGAGAAATACTCTTTCGATTGCCATGATATCCCGAAACAATATTCCAATATGGATAAATTAAAAAAAAATTCATGTAATATCTGAGTTGGAATAATAAACTATTCACATATCATCATGAACTCTGTATGAAACTTAGATGATAATACTACCAGATGAATGATAAAATGTTTTAAGTTTCTAATTTTCTATTTCAGTCCAAAGGTTTAGATTCATTTTAAGTAAAAAAAAAAGCTAAGAGTTTATATCCAAAACAATAAAACTATTCGATTCTTGCTTTTAGTGTATTTAGATCATATGTATAAAAGATATTTAAAAAATCAATTAATTGATAGATGAATGATAGTAACTTACTTTGTAACTTCTTAATTTCCATTTACTATATATTAACATATTCTAAATATCGAAAAGCACCAAAAGCATATTACCAGATTTCATCAGGTAGCTGACATTTTTTATCTTTTTTTTCTGGAATGGGACAGCTGGAACGGTTCCCATATTCCTTCATTTGCTCCCTGCTTAGCTGTACAAAAGACTTTTGATAGCTGGAACTGGACAACGACTTGGAATGGGAATAGAGAGAGTCTGGATCACATGAATAGAGAGAGAGTCTGGATCACATGAATAGAGAGAGTCTGGATCACATGAATAGAGAGAGTCTGGATCACATGATATGAGAGAGTTTGGATCACATGAATAGAGAGAGTCTGGATCACATGAATAGAGAGAGAGTCTGGATCACATGAATAGAGAAAGTCTGGATCACATGAATTGAGAGAGTCTGGATCACAAGAATAGAGAGAGTCTGGATCACATGAATAGAGAGAGAGTCTGGATCACATGAATAGAGAGAGAGTCTGGATCACATGAATAGAGAGAGTCTGAATCACAAGAACCAAAATGTCAAACCGTCATAACTTGGAACTTACCTTATTCGAAAGCTCTTCAATGTATAAGGATTTTCAACATCATTTCCATTACTCTAGACTTCATCAACGACTAGAAAATATTTAGGGAATTCAAGAGTCCAACCATTTAACAAAAAATAAATCACAGAGATTGTTGCACTGGCCTGTTGACACATTTAGAGGGTGATAAAGAGTACCTGCTAAACCTTTTTGATGAGTTAAGGCAGCGTGTAGTAACCTATACTTCTTGGAGATTAAACTATCTGATTCTCTGCAATAGACCAAGGTGTTAAATACTTAAGTATAAAGTGATTAGTGTTTGAGCCGTATAGTCAGTCTCTAGTAGCTGCCGTTCAGTATGTAGGTAGTATTCAGTAGAGTAGAGATAGTATTCAGTAGAGTAGAGATAGTATTCAGTAGAGTAGAGATAGTATTCAGTAGAGTAGAGATAGTATTCAGTAGAGTAGAGATAGTATTCAGTAGAGTAGAGATAGTATTCAGTAGAGTAGAGATAGTATTCAGTAGAGTAGAGATAGTACTCAGTAGAGTAGAGATAGTATTCAGTAGAGTAGAGATAGTATTCAGTAGAGTAGAGATAGTATTCAGTAGAGTAGAGATAGTATTCAGTAGAGTAGAGATAGTATTCAGTAGAGTAGAGATAGTATTCAGTAGAGTAGAGATAGTATTCAGTAGAGTAGAGATAGTATTCAGTAGAGTAGAGATAGTACTCAGTAGAGTAGAGATAGTATTCAGTAGAGTAGAGATAGTATTCAGTAGAGTAGAGATAGTATTCAGTAGAGTAGAGATAGTATTCAGTAGAGTAGAGATAGTATTCAGTAGAGTAGAGATAGTATTCAGTAGAGTAGAGATAGTATTCAGTAGAGTAGAGATAGTATTCAGTAGAGTAGAGATAGTACTCAGTAGAGTAGAGATAGTATTCAGTAGAGTAGAGATAGTATTCAGTAGAGTAGAGATAGTATTCAGTAGAGTAGAGATTCAATCTTTTATCGAGATGGGCTGCGGGGCCACTTTGAAGCTGGTCAATGGGTCACCCTTTCACATCCCAATACTTTACTGTCACCATTCGGCATTCATTATATAAGTTATACTCTACCGTACTCTGTACTGTTATGTATCTGTGATTCAAGTTAATATGAAATACATCACCTCTCAAGTTGTGACAACTCATCTAATTAAAAGAAAACACGAAACATCAAAATCTTCTTTCAGAGATGAAGATAGTCTAAGAGATTCACCTCCACTGAGGTTTTCTCTTAGACATTATAATCATAACTCACCATTAATCATTTCCAGTCTGAATTACCAATCGAAATAACAAAGAAAATCATTCGAAAGAGACAGATTACAAATTGCAGGGGGTTATGGAATCATCAGCGTTTATATTGTTAGTCATTTACTTAAAATAGTTTTCTAGTATCAAACTAGTTTGCTAGTATTTATAGTTTACTAGTATTTATAGTTTACTAATATTTATAGTTTATTAGTATTTATAGTTTACTAGTATTTATAGTTTACTAGTATTTATAGTTTACTAGTATTTATAGTTTACTAGTATTTATAGTTTACTAGCAATGAATTAGTTTATTATTATTAAACTAGTTTTATAATAATAAACTAGTATAATACTATAGTAAACTAGTTTAATACTGATAAATTTGTTAACTAGTGTTATACTAGTTAATTACTAGTATAATACTAGTTAATTACTAGTATAATACTAGTAATAATAACTAGTTTACTATAGTATTATACTAGTTTATTACTAGTAAACTAGTTTATTACTAGTAAACTAGTTTATTACTAGTAAACTAGTTTACTATAGTATTATACTAGTTTATTATTAATAAACTATACCATTTACAGTTCTAGTTGATCCAAATGAAATAATATTTGATCCAAGTGAAATTGAATATTTTATCATTCCGATACCTCACATTTTTTGTCTTTGTCTGTTGGTTGGATAGTTGCGTTAAAAATGTCACGCTTTAAAAATTAAAAAAAAATATATATATATATGTATAATTTATGAGAATTATGATTGGCCCACCATAATTTTTTTTTCATTGCCCAATCACGTTTCATTGGGAAATGTTTATTGAATAATTGGTAAATCTAATCGTTAGTTTAGAGGCTAAAAGATTAGAATCATTTCAATTAAAAATATTAAAATCTATTTCATTAAATTCTCTGACAAAGTTACTTTTACTTCTCTCTTTTTTAAAATTTCTGTAGAATATAAAATCATTATCTTTATTGATAGAAGTATTAAAATGGAAAAAAATAGGTCTGTGATCAGAGACTTCAAATTCTAAAACTGCAGATTTAATGTTATTGTGAGGAATATTTCAGTTGAAATTAATATTCAGTTGAAATCAATATTCAGTTGAAATTAATATTCAGTTCTAATTAATATTCAGTTGAAATCAATATTCAGTTGAAATTAATATTCAGTTCTAATTAATATTCAGTTCAAATTAATATTCAGTTCAAATTAATATTCAGTTCAAATTAATATTCAGTTCAAAATAATATTCAGTTCTAATTAATATTCAGTTCAAAATAATATTCAGTTCTAATTAATATTCAGTTCAAATTAATATTCAGTTCAAATTAATATTCAGTTCAAAATAATATTCAGTTCTAATTAATATTCAGTTCAAATTAATATTCAGTTCAAAATAATATTCAGTTCTAATTAATATTCAGTTCAAAATAATATTCAGTTCAAATTAATATTCAATTCAAATTAATATTCAGTTCAAATTAATATTCAGTTCAAAATAATATTCAGTTCTAATTAATATTCAGTTCAAATTAATATTCAGTTCAAAATAATATTCAGTTCTAATTAATATTCAGTTCAAAATAATATTCAGTTCAAATTGATATTCAGTTCAATTTAATATTCAGTTCAAATTAATATTCAGTTCAAAAAAATATTCAGTTCTAATTAATATTCAGTTCAAATTAATATTCAGTTCAAATTAATATTCAGTTCAAATTAATATTCAGTTCAAATTAATATTCAGTTCAAAATAATATTCAGTTCAAATTAATATTCAGTTCAAATTAATATTCAGTTCAAATTAATATTCAGTTCAAATTAATATTCAGTTCAAAATAATATTCAGTTCTAATTAATATTCAGTTCAAATTAATATTCAGTTCAAATTAATATTCAGTTCAAATTAATATTCAGTTCAAATTAATATTCAGTTCAAATTAATATTCAGTTCAAATTAATATTCAGTTCAAATTAATATTCAGTTCAAATTAATATTCAGTTCAAAATAATATTCAGTTCTAATTAATATTCAGTTCAAATTAATATTCAGTTCAAATTAATATTCAGTTCAAATTAATATTCAGTTCAAAATAATATTCAGTTCTAATTAATATTCAGTTCAAAATAATATTCAGTTCTAATTAATATTCAGTTCAAAATAATATTCAGTTCAAATTAATATTCAGTTCAAAATAATATTCAGTTCTAATTAATATTCAGTTCAAATTAATATTCAGTTCTAATTAATATTCAGTTCAAAATAATATTCAGTTCAAATTAATATTCAGTTCAAATTAATATTCAGTTCAAATTAATATTCAGTTCAAATTAATATTCAGTTCAAATTAATATTCAGATCAAAATAATATTCAGTTCTAATTAATATTCAGTTCAAATTAATATTCAGTTCTAATTAATATTCAGTTCTAATTAATATTCAGTTCAAATTAATATTCAGTTCAAATTAATATTCAGTTCTAATTAATATTCAGTTCGAATTAATATTCAGTTCAAATTAATAATCAGTTCAAATTAATATTCAGTTCAAATTAATATTCAGTTCTAATTAATATTCAGTTCACAATAATATTAGTCCTTATTCCATTGGTACATTAATTAATTATTCCCATGTCATTTCCCACAAAAAGTCCCCAAAACACTAGCGTCTACTCCCATAAAAAGACAAACGCGTTGGTTTTTTGTGGGCGTTTTTAGTTCCATTTTGTGCCGCAAGCTTTCCTTTCTTCTCCTTTTTAAAGACATTTCAGATTCATTATTTTGTGAATTTTAAAAGACTACCTTTAATTTTCTGTGAGGGAGATTAAATATTGGATATCATTGTAGTTATTATTCGAAAAATGACATGTATGATAATAGTAACATCTTTGTTAATAATAACATCTTTAATTATAAAGTGATCAAAATGAATAACTATCGTTTTATTGAAAGTAGATCAAATATTGTGACTGTTTACCGTAGAGTTAAATTAATTTCATACGGAAATTAAAACCTTTTTCAAATTCAATATACTGAACATTATTGTTCTTACTAGTGATGTAATGTTCTTACTAGTGATGTAATGTTCTTACTAGTGATGTAATGTTCTTACTAGTGATGTAATGTTCTTACTAGTGATGTAATGTTCTTACTAGTGATGTAATGTTCTTACTAGTGATGTAATGTTCTTACTAGTGATGTAATGTTCTTACTAGTGATGTATTGTTCTTAGTAGTGATGTAATGTTCTTACTAGTGATGTAATGTTCTTACTAGTGATGTAATGTTCTTACTAGTGATGTAATGTTCTTACTAGTGATGTAATGTTCTTACTAGTGATGTATTGTTCTTAGTAGTGATGTAATGTTCTTACTAGTGATGTAATGTTCTTACTAGTGATGTAATGTTCTTACTAGTGATGTAATGTTCTTACTAGTGATGTAATGTTCTTACTAGTGATGTATTGTTCTTACTAGTGATGTATTGTTCTTACTAGTGATGTAATGTTCTTACTAGTGATGTAATGTTCTTACTAGTGATGTATTGTTCTTAGTAGTGATGTAATGTTCTTACTAGTGATGTAATGTTCTTACTAGTGATGTAATGTTCTTACTAGTGATGTAATGTTCTTACTAGTGATGTAATGTTCTTACTAGTGATGTATTGTTCTTACTAGTGATGTATTGTTCTTAGTAGTGATGTAATGTTCTTACTAGTGATATAATGTTCTTACTAGTGATGTAATGTTCTTACTAGTGATGTAATGTTCTTACTAGTGATGTAATGTTCTTACTAGTGATGTATTGTTCTTACTAGTGATGTAATGTTCTTACTAGTGATGTAATGTTCTTACTAGTGATGTATTGTTCTTAGTAGTGATGTAATGTTCTTACTATTGATGTAATGTTCTTACTAGTGATGTAATGTTCTTACTAGTGATGTAATGTTCTTACTAGTGATGTATTGTTCTTAGTAGTGATGTAATGTTCTTACTAGTGATGTAATGTTCTTACTAGTGATGTAATGTTCTTACTAGTGATGTAATGTTCTTACTAGTGATGTAATGTTCTTACTAGTGATGTATTGTTCTTACTAGTGATGTAATGTTGTTACTAGTGATGTAATGTTCTTACTAGTGATGTATTGTTCTTAGCAGTGATGTAATGTTCTTACTAGTGATGTAATGTTCTTACTAGTGATGTAATGTTCTTACTAGTGATGTAATGTTCTTACTAGTGATGTAATGTTCTTACTAGTGATGTATTGTTCTTAGTAGTGATGTAATGTTCTTACTAGTGATGTAATGTTCTTACTAGTGATGTAATGTTCTTACTAGTGATGTAATGTTCTTACTAGTGATGTAATGTTCTTACTAGTGATGTATTGTTCTTACTAGTGATGTAATGTTCTTACTAGTGATGTAATGTTCTTACTAGTGATGTAATGTTCTTACTAGTGATGTATTGTTCTTACTAGTGATGTAATGTTCTTACTAGTGATGTAATGTTCTTAATAGTGATGTATTGTTCTTACTAGTGATGTAATGTTCTTACTAGTGATGTAATGTTCTTACTAGTGATTTAATGTTCTTACTGGTGATGTATTGTTATTACTAGTGATGTAATGTTCTTACTAGTGATGTAATGTTCTTACTAGTGATGTAATGTTCTTACTAGTGATGTATTGTTATTACTAGTGATGTAATGTTCTTACTAGTGATTTAATGTTCTTACTAGTGATGTAATGTTCTTACTAGTGATGTATTGTTCTTACTAGTGATGTAATGTTCTTACTAGTGATGTAATGTTCTTACTAGTTTAGTAATGTTCTTACTAGTTTAGTAATGTTCTTACTAGTGATGTATTGTTCTTACTAGTGATGTAATGTTCTTACTAGTGATGTAATGTTTTTATTAGTGATGTAATGTTCTTACTAGTGATGTAATGTTCTTACTAGTGATGTAATGTTCTTACTAGAGATGTAATGTTCTTACTAGTGATGTAATGTTCTTACTAGTGATGTAATGTTCTTACTAGTGATGTATTGTTCTTACTAGTGATGTAATGTTCTTACTAGTGATGTAATATTCTTACTAGTTTAGTAATGTTCTTACTAGTGATGTATTGTTCTTACTAGTGATGTATTGTTCTTACTAGTGATGTAATGTTCTTACTAGTGATGTAATGTTCTTACTAGTGATGCAATGTCCTTACTAGTGATGTATTGTTCTTACTAGTGATGTAATGTTCTTACTAGTGATGTAATGTTCTTATACTAGTGATGTAATGTTCTTACTAGTGATGTATTGTTCTTACTAGTGATGTAATGTTCTTACTAGTGAGGTAATGTTCTTACTAGTGATGTAATGTTCTTACTAGTGATGTAATGTTCTTCCTAGTGATAAAATGTTCTCACTAGTGATGTATTGTTCTTACTAGTGATGTAATGTTCTTACTAGTGATGTAATGTTCTTCCTAGTGATGTAATGTTCTAACTAGTGATGTAATGTTCTTACTAGTGATGTAATGTTCTTACTAGTGATGTATTGTTATTACTAGTGATGTAATGTTCTTACTAGTGATGTATTGTTCTTACTAGTGATGTAATGTTCTTACTAGTGATAAAATGTTCTTACTAGTGATGTAATGTTCTTACTAGTGATGTAATGTTCTTACTAGTGATATAATGTTCTTCCTAGTGATAAAATGTTCTTACCAGTGATGTATTGTTCTTACTAGTGATGTAATGTTCTTACTAGTGATGTAATGTTCTTCCTAGTGATGTAATGTTCTAACTAGTGATGTAATGTTCTTACTAGTGATGTAATGTTCTTACTAGTGATGTATTGTTATTACTAGTGATGTAATGTTCTTACTAGTGAGGTATTGTTCTTACTAGTGATGTAATGTTCTTACTAGTGATGTTATGTTCTTACTAGTGATGTAATGTTCTTACTAGTGATGTAATGTTCTTCCTAGTGATGTAATGTTCTAACTAGTGATGTAATGTTCTTACTAGTGATGTAATGTTCTTACTAGTGATGTATTGTTTTTACTAGTGATGTAATGTTCTTACTAGTGATGTATTGTTCTTACTAGTGATGTAATGTTCTTACTAGTGATGTATTGTTCTTACTAGTGATGTAATGTTCTTACTAGTGATGAAATGTTCTTACTAGTGATGTAATGTTCTTACTAGTGATGTAATGTTCTTACTAGTGATGTAATGTTCTTACTAGTGATGTAATGTTCTTACTAGTGATATAATATTCTTCCTAGTGATAAAATGTTCTTACTAGTGATGTAATGTTATTGCTAGTGATGTAATGTTCTTACTAGTGATGTAATGTTCTTACTAGTGATGTAATGTTCTTACAAGTGATGTAATGTTCTTACTAGTGATGTAATGTTCTTACTAGTGATGTAATGTTCTTACTAGTGATATAAAGTTCTTCCTAGTGATAGAATGTTCTTACTAGTAATGTATTGTTCTTATTAGTAATGTAATGTTCTTACTAGTATTGTAATGTTCTTACTAGTGATATAATGTTCTTAATAGTGATGTAATGTTCTTACTAGTGATGTAATGTTCTTCCTAGTGATGTAATGTTCTTACTAGTGATGTAATGTTGTTACTAGTGAAGTAATGTTCTTACTAGTGATGTAATGTTCTTATACTAGTGATGTAATGTTCTTACTAGTGATGTAATGTTCTTACTAGTGATGTAATGTTCTTACTAGTGATGTAATGTTCTTACTAGTGATGTAATTTTTTTACTAGTGATGTAGTACCTATTTCTTTATGATATTTAACGATTCATAGTTTCTTACTTAGTAATTAATGTAAATTATTATTGTGAGTTAAATACATAATATTATTGAACTAAGTTCTAGGATCATTAATCCACAAACAGCATAAAATTCGGTTCAATATATATATTTTTGAATGTTTTATAAAGTTTTAAATACTGTTTGTGTAACAATTCTACGAAACACTAATCTGACGTTGAAGAAAAAGATTGTTTAGCTATCCCCATTTGTTTTGATTTCCAATTTGAATTCTATAATCGAATAATGAATGTCCAGCTTTTGTTTATGCTCTATAATATTTACTGATATATATAAACGTTTCAATAATTTAATTCTCTTATTTTATACGAATAAAAACTCTTACTGTAGTAATAAATTAATTATACCTAAATAGTAAATTCGCCATAATTGAGTTTTCCTTATAAAAATATTTTTAAAAAATTATAAATATTGAACAAAATTTCATGGAGCGTCCAGCAAAATGGTAAGAAGAAATGAAAAAAAGTATTTTGATTGGAATGGCCCTCTAACAATAAATTTAAGATATTTCTTCTTCATTGTGTAAAATATCTACAGGGAGTTAAATGCCTAAAATTGAAGAACACGCAAATAGGGTAATGAATCTATCTACCATTGTAATACTTCACCTTACACATATCAGGTAAAGGATATATCTATCTTTATTCACCTATATTAGATAGATACATTTTTATTATAGAGATATTTTATTTTAAATTTTATTTTAGATTTTACTTTAAATTTAAATTTTACTTTAAATTTTAATTTAGTTTTAACTTTAAATTTTATTTTAGTTTTAACTTTAAATTTTGATTTAGATTTCATTTTGGATTTTATTTGATATTTTATTTAATATTTATTTAATATTTTTTTATTTTACAAGACAATTTTAACAACAAGAAGAATATTTATATTTATGTATGTATATTATTTCAATATTAATTTTTTGTTTTTATGTAAATTTATTTTTTATACTATGTTTTTCAATTTAATATAGATCCTTCCCTCTATTGTTCCGTACTATTTACTGTATATACAATAAACTTCTCTATCTCCAGTCGATAGTGTCAATGTTCAGATTTTTAGTTTATTATAATAAATAAAATCAATTGAGAAGATAACCCATTATTTATAATGGTCCATTAAACGGATTAGTTTCTCCTTATCTTGGCTTACAGTTGGTATTGTGGAGAACAATAAAAACACGTGTCTGGTGTGTAAAAAAAACTGAAAACACGAGTTTGGTGTTTGGAAAACACTGAAAACACGAGTTTGGTGTGTGGAAAACACTGAAAACACGAGTTTGGTGTGTGGAAAACATTGAAAACACGAGATTGGTGTGTGGAAAACACTAAAAACACGTGTTTGGTTTGTGGAAAACATTGAAAACACGTGTCTGGTGTGTGGAAAACACTGAAAACACGAGATTGGTGTGTGGAAAACACTGAAAACACGTGTTTGGTGAGTGGAAAACACTAAAAACACGTGTTTGGTTTGTGGAAAACACTGAAAACACGTGTTTGGTGTGTGGAAAACACTGAAAACACGTGTTTGGTGAGTGGAAAACACTGAAAACACGTGTTTGGTGAGTGGAAAACACTGAAAACACGTTTTTAGTATGTGGAAAACACTGAAAACACAAGTCTGATTGGTGGAAAATACTGAAAACACGTGTTTGGTGTGAGGAAAACACTGAAAATACGAGTTTTGTGTGTGGAAAACACTGAAAACACGTCTTTGGTGTGAGGAAAACACTGAAAATACGAGTTTTGTGTGTGGAAAACATTGAAAATACGAGTCTGATGGTTGGAAAACACTGTAAAAACGTGTTTGTAGTGTGGAAAACATTGAAAATACTAGTCTGGTGGGTGGAAAACACTGAAAACACGAGTCTGATGGGTGGAAAATACTGAAAACACGAGTCTGATGGGTGGAAAATACTGAAAACACGAGTCTGATGGGTGGAAAATACTGAAAACACGTGTTTGGTGTGTGGAAAACACTGAAAACACGTTTGGTCCGCATTGACAGTGAAGCATGTTTTAATGCGTAATCAAAATATGACTTAAGTCAAATAAGATGAAAAATCAACTAAAATTAGTTATAGAATAATAATTCACTGGTTCCCAAACTGGAGTTCACGGTCCCCTGGGGACTGCAAAGGGTTTCAAGGGGACCGCGAGAGGTTGCCACCTCTTTCATTTTGTAGAACCATGTTTATATGCCTTTGGTCTTCTATACAAATACCACGTGACCAATACCTTGCATTCAGTCTGCATTGATCTGTCACGTTTCTTACCAAAGTTCAAATGTTGGGTCACATAAGCAAAGCACTTACAATCAGTGCTAGCCCTGAGAAAATATTCGCAGAGCATATAATATTTCCAGTGCGTATCTATCTGCATTTAGGTGCACAAATAAGTACATAGGATAAAACAGTATAGGCTGTCAAGTTGTTGTTCTTTGCTCTGACTAAATGAAGCGGGTCTATAGGAGGTAAATTTTGATATATGAGCTATTTGGACAGTAGTTGATTGTTCTTCAATGGTTTGCAATAAAATAATTACTGCAATTCTGAATCTGGCTTTTGTGAGTTTACAATTGCAATAATTTGAAGTGGGATCTGTCCTTTCATATTTACAGACTAATATTATCAATATAATATAATTCTTAATATGAATTTTATTGCAAAGCCTCGAGAAAACCATCTTACGGTGCTTATAGGTTTTATTGTTCAATATTTTTTATCTTTTTTAACTATTTATGAAAAGTTATTGCGCAGCATTTTTAAATTTCTTTGCCAGTATTTTAAATTTAACTGCGCCATCATGCATTCTACGGGAACACTGTTTGCAATGTATACGTTACCTTTATTCATTGAACCTAATTTCCTTCTGTTTATTAATAATTCATGTTATCTATTGTTTTTTTTTCAGTTTCACCTCACAATTGTATCTTGGCTTTAGTTGCAATTTGTTCTCCAATGAAAAATAGTTCGATTCAATGTTAAACTGAGGGTATCGTCCCACCTAACAACCTGTTACTTAATTATGCATCCCGGAACTTTGAAATTTGATAAACATATGGAAGCAACGAATGATAAATTTACTTTGCTTCTGGTAAAAATCACAATTTATTCATAGAAAACGAGATGTGGAAGAGAACGTGATTTGATGTGGATACAAGAAATGTAACTCCTCCGTCCATTTTTGACATACAATGACGATAGGGGTACCATTAAATGCGCAAATACTTGGACAACAGAGAAAAAAAATTTTGGCTCTAAAATGGGAATATAAAGATTTTTGTCCAGAAAATAAAATAAAATATTTCGTATTTCTGACGTCATGGCTTTTGATCGAAGACGAATTTCTATACAAAGTAGACTACACGTTGTTCTCCAATTCTACGCATTCAACGATAACCAATGTATCACTTTACGTCAAAAAATTCAACAGGAGATACAGTTCGAATCACAAAAAAATAGTATTTTTCAGGAGAGCAAACTGAAATTTTTTTGTGGATCTTTTGGGATCTTTCAATTCCGGAGGAAGAATTTTGAAAATAAATGTACCTGCATCTAATCACTGTATATTCAATTCCCCCCCCCCCCCTCCTCCTCCTCCTTACTTATAATCACGTTTTCTTTCATGTGTCGTTTTCTATGAAGAAATTTTGACTTTTACCTTGAACAAAAAATATTCCTCTATGGATGTTTTATGTAAATCGTAAAATAAATTACGGTGCATAAAAAAAATTTAAGTTTTGTAATAGAACGATCCTCTTTACTTGTATCACTGTTGATATTTATTTTCCGTTAAGGGTATTCATCATACCTACCCATGTATTTATCTCTCTGGGGACCCTTATTTGAAAAAAAAATCTATTCAACGGGACCGCCTCGTAAAATATTTTGAAAAGTTTGCGAAACCCTGTAGATGGTTTTTTAACTTTAATGTCAAAAGAGGAAAATTGCTTAGTATGCATATCCGTATATAAATATTCCGTTAATTTTGATTTGTCTGAGGGCTCCCCATTCTTCAGCCATATAAGAAATATAAAATAATTAAAATATATATTTTATTTTTATTTTATTTTATCTCATATCATCGAGAACATATAACCGTCTGATAACTTTAAGTTTGCCTCAGATGAAGATACATATTTTGAGAGTTATATCATTTTATATCATTTTAATTGCACATACAGAATACCAGTAATATAACTTTTTCTATTTTTCACTATGGTTACAAATTATCGGTCAGTTTCACATCTTCGTTCATAAAAGATAAAACAATATAACAATTAATATTTTATTTTATTTA
Organism: Caprella mutica; assembly: GCA_947561585.1. Taxonomy (NCBI): domain Eukaryota; kingdom Metazoa; phylum Arthropoda; class Malacostraca; order Amphipoda; family Caprellidae; genus Caprella; species Caprella mutica. The sequence goes on along the minus strand of CANNZV010001218.1, from coordinate 104,532 downwards.
TTCTATTATTTGGTATCTATGATACCTGCAGGTATCATAGATACCAAATAAAATGAAAATGAATACTTGCATATCTAATTATACATAATATCATTTCAATCTAGTAGGTTCTCAGCATCATTGTCATCTGGTGACGCAAGTGTCGAATAGTGGATGAGAGGTCGAGAGTCTGAGGGGGAGGGGCTTAGAGTGGGCTGAGCCAAGCATCAGTTGGTTGGAGGCAGTCATGCTGTGTGATGGTGTGTGTCTCTGTCTTCTCCGGTGAAGACGCTACGGCAGATCGCATGCTCGCTCTTAGGATACCTCCTTGTGACCGAGCGTAACTCATCCACTTTCGTAACGTTCCATTTAGCGATGTTGGGACATTGTTGTAACAATTTTTAGACATCGGATGTAATTATATAGAAGTTAAGTTATAGCAATATTGAGATGTAATTATAAATACTTATTAATAAGGCATAGCATTTACTAATATGAGGTACTTGATACATTATCAAGTAACAAACAAATTCATTGTGTTCAAAATCTCAATAAATGTGTTTATTTATATAATTATTTTTGATGACCAGATTTAATAATCAATTCAGTTTATTTCAATTTGTTTTTATATGCAATAAATTCATTAAATTATATGAAGTTTTCTAATTGAGTGATTTTTAAAATAATTTTAATAAGTAAATGATATAAATTCAAATATCTTCATCTTAATTGATTTTTATTTTATTTCTAATGATGAGGAATCGCTTGTAAGTAAATATTTTTCCACATAAACACATTGCTACTATATCTTGACATGTGTTGCAATTAAATATTCGTAATGAATTAAATGTATAGCATTTGGCTAACTAAAATATTAACTACTAAATATATTTATATAAACAACAATTAAATAATATATGTAACTATTACAGCGGTTCTTGCCAGGAAAGAAGGTTTTATTCCTGGGATATTGAGGGAATATCCCAGGCAAATAAGATATATTTATTATATAATATAAATAGACTAACACAACAATAACCATCGGTATGTTAATTTAATGTTAATATTCATTTAAATATTTTTCATTTAAATATTATCCCAGGAAGCATTTTTTCTTATCGCAAAATAATAATCTACCAAACATTGGTAGATTATTGCCTACATGCCCTCTCTACCAGTAATAATCTACCAAACATTGGTAGATTATTGCCTACATGCCCTCTCTACCAGTAATAATCTACCAAACATTGGTAGATTATTGCCTACATGCCCTCTCTACCAGTAATAATCTACCAAACATTGGTAGATTATTGCCTACATGTCCTCTCTACCAGTAATAATCTACCAAACATTGGTAGATTATTGCCTACATGTCCTCTCTACCAGTAATAATCTACCATTGCATTGCCTCCGAAAAATATTGGTACCTTTTATGTGTTTTGTAGACTTGTATCTACACAATGATAATTATTTAATATAAAAAGAATTTTAGTAATTCTTCTGTTTAAAATAATACAATTAGCTAATTATCAGATACTGGGATATGTACTATTGTACAAACTATATTGAATAATTATATTTTCCATAATCACAGAAAAAATATGTTCTGGCTCTGTGTCAATCCAAGAAATCAATTGTATATAAATAATAAATTATTAAATGCAAAATACAAACATTTCATATCAAATTATATTGTATGTAGTAAAAGAAGTACCTAACACCTAAGTGAAAAACGTCTAAATGGTAGATAGGTTCTTTACCCTATTGGGTAATTGATAGCGTTTGGATTATTTGAAGCTATTTTCACTCACCAATATTGAAGAGTGTTAAAGTGAAGTAATAGCAATGTGTCGCTCCTCAATTACATTTTTGAAAAGTATTTCATTCTATTTTTGGGAACTTGTAAAGATGACTCATCCCGAATAATTTAAGCTATGTTTTCTTTAATAGATAATAAAAATAGTAAAAACGAAACTGTTATATAAAACACTATAATGTATTCTTAAAAAACTATAAAAATAAATGTAGAACTTTTTTGTTCAATTGATATAATTAATTAATTGTAATTACTTGTTATAATTAATTAATTGTAATTACTTGTTATAATTAATAAATTGTAATTACTTGTTATAATTAATTAATTGTAATTACTTGTTATAATTAATAAATTGTAATTACTTGTTATAATTAATTAATTGTAATTACTTGTTATAATTAATTAATTGTAATTACTTGTTATAATTAATAAATTGTAATTACTTGTTATAATTAATTAATTGTAATTACTTGTTATAATTAATTAATTGTAATTACTTGTTATAATTAATTAATTGTAATTACTTGTTATAATAAATTAATTGTAATTACTTGTTATAATTAATTAATTGTAATTACTTGTTAAAATTAATTAATTGTAATTACTTGTTAGAATTAATTAATTGTTTTCAATAATAATCTCATATTATTCACCGTTTTAACAAATTCAGTTGTATCTTCAATTGGTAATCATTGAGTTTCTGCTTTGTGTTGATGATGATCCATTGCGAGGGTTGTTATTTGCATACAAAAAGTAATTCACTTTTGATGGAAACATATATGTAATTGTAGCATAGATAGTAAATATATTCAAATTCCCTTTAAAGTTATTCAATCCTTTTCAAGTGTGATGTTAATGCTTACAAGATCCAATATTTGTAGCATGACTATTATACAAAATACTGCATTTCACTCTAGAGAAAAGACTTCACTTGTTCATTCTCCCTCCTCTTCATTCTCCTCCCTCCTCTTCATTCTCCATCCTCTTCATTCTCCTTCATGTTTGTTCTATCATCTCTTCTTTCTCCCTCCTCTTAATTCTCCGTCTTTTTCATCCTCTCTAAACTTCGTTTTCCCTATTCTTACTCCTCTCTCCTCTTCATTTTCTCTCCTCTTCATTCTCTCTCATATTTATTCTCTCTCCTCTTCATTCTCTCTCCTCTTCATTCTCTCTCCTCTTTATAACTCATTTTCAATTTATATGGAATGGGGATAATCTTCTAATGATAGCTTTGTAGAATGAACGAGTTAGTTAGCAGTTGGCTACCGTTCAGTTAACATCTTCTGATCATAGTTAGCAGTTGGCTACCGTTCAGTTAACATCTTCTAATCAGAGTTAGCAGTTGGCTACCGTTCAGTTAACATCTTCTGATCATAGTTAGCAGTTGGCTACCGTTCAGTTAACATCTTCTGATCATAGTTAGCAGTTGGCTACCGTTCAGTTAACATCTTCTGATCATAGTTAGCAGTTGGCTACCGTTCAGTAAACATCTTCTGATCATAGTTAGCAGTTGGCTACCGTTCAGTAAACATCTTCTGATCATAGTTAGCAGTTGGCTACCGTTCAGTAAACATCTTCTAATCATGGTTAGCAGTTGGCCACCGTTCAGTAAACATCTTCTAATCAGAGTTCGCAAGTAGCACCGGTCGAACCAGCATCTAAGAAATAATAGACACCAACTTTGTGTAGTAACTTGTGTAGAAGTACAGTCTTATAGAGTTATCACTCTGTAGTCTTATTGTATTATCTCCCATAAATGAGACCAAGCCAGGTGTAGACTTATGAAGTCAGAGAATATAAGCTACACCTAATGACCTGAGTAAAGTAATTATAGTGTTCTGAATTAACACTAGATGATCAGTTTAGGGTGAATCTAAAGTAAACCCAGAGATCACACATTCTCCCTCCTCTTCATTCTCCCTCCTATTCATTCTCCCTCCTCTTCATTCTCCCTCCTCATAATTCTCTCTCATCTTCATTTTCCCTCCTGTTCATTCTCCCTCTTGTTCATTCTCCCACATCTTCATTCTCCCTCCTCTTCATTCTTCCTCCTCTTCATTCTCCCTCCTCCTCATTCTTTCTCCTCTTCATTCTCCTCCTCATTCTCCCTCTTCTTCACATTCCCTCCTCTTCACATTCCTTCTCATTTTCCCTCCTCTTCATTCCCTCCTCTTCATTCTCTCATCTTCATTCTCCTCCTCAGTTTTTTTCCTAATTTACGGAGTGAAAGCAATTCAGTTCACCGTAAATAAGAGTCCTTTAACTACGTGCATTATTTTTACAGCTAAATTTTAAATGCTTTAATTTAGTCATTAACAATTTGTGCACTAAAATAATTTGAGCGTGAACAAAACGAGAATTTTCATTTTATTCTTGCACTAAAACACACAAAAAAATTATACTTAACTTATGAAATAATTCATATGTGTTTATCCGGTCGTCAAAGGAAACTATCTCAAAAAAACTCACAAAATATTTCAATTGAAAGGGATCATAAATGTCACCTCAGGACATGAACAGTTAACTCATTGCTTTACTCAGTCACTAACTCATTGCTTTACTCAGTCATTAACTCATTGCTTTACTTAGTCATTAACTCATTGCTTTACTCAGTCACTAACTCATTGCTTTACTCAGTCATTAACTCATTGCTTTACTTAGTCATTAACTCATTGCTTTACTTAGTCATTAACTCATTGCTTTACTCAGTCATTAACTCATTGCTTTACTTAGTCATTAACTCATTGCTTTACTTAGTCATTAACTCATTGCTTTACTTAGTCATTAACTCATTGCTTTACTTAGTCATTAACTCATTGCTTTACTCAGTCATTAACTCATTGCTTTACTTAGTCATTAACTCATTGCTTTACTTAGTCATTAACTCATTGCTTTACTCAGTCATTAACTCATTGCTTTACTTAGTCATTAACTCATTGCTTTACTCAGTCATTAACTCATTGCTTTACTCAGTCATTAACTCATTGCTTTACTTAGTCATTAACTCATTGCTTTACTTAGTCATTAACTCATTGCTTTACTTAGTCATTAACTCATTGCTTTACTCAGTCATTAAATCATTGCTTTACTCAGTCACTAACTCATTGCTTTACTTAGTCATTAACTCATTGCTTTACTCAGTCATTAACTCATTCCTTTACTTAGTCATTAACTCATTGCTTTACTCAGTCATTAACTCATTGCTTTAATTAGTCATTAACTCATTGCTTTATTTAGTCATTAACTCATTGCTTTACTTAGTCATTTACTCATTGCTTTATTTAGTCATTAACTCATTGCTTTACTCAGTCATTAACTCATTGCTTTACTCAGTTATTAACTCATTGCTTTACTTAGTCATTAACTCATTGCTTTACTCAGTCATTAACTCATTGCTTTACTTAGTCACTAACTCATTGCTTTATTTAGTCATTAACTCATTGCTTTACTTAGTCATTAACTGATTGCTTTACTTAGTCATTAACTCATTTCTTTACTTAGTCATTAACTCATTGCTTTATTTAGTCATTAACTCATTGCTTTACTTAGTCATTAACTCATTGCTTTACCCAGTCATTAACTCATTGCTTTACTTAGTCATTAACTCATTGCTTTACTTAGTCATTAACTCATTGCTTTACTTAGTCATTAACTCATTGCTTTATTTAGTCATTAACTCATTGCTTTACTTAGTCATTAACTCATTGCTTTACTTAGTCATTAACTCATTGCTTTATTTAGTCATTAACTCATTACTTTACTCAGTCATTAACTCATTGCTTTACTTAGTCATTAACTCATTGCTTTACTTAGTCATTAACTCATTGCTTTACTCAGTCATTAACTCATTGCTTTAATTAGTCATTAACTCATTGCTTTATTTAGTCATTAACTCATTGCTTTACTCAGTCATTAACTCATTGCTTTACTTAGTCATTAACTCATTGCTTTATTTAGTCATTAACTCATTGCTTTACTTAGTCATTAACTCATTGCTTTATTTAGTCATTAACTCATTGCTTTACTTAGTCACTAACTCATTGCTTTACTTAGTCACTAACTCATTGCTTTATTTAGTCAATAACTCATTGCTTTATTCATGGATACATATTAAATGGGTTTAACGATTGTTTATTCAGAGTCAAAATCGCTCTAAAAACACTGTGTAAAAACGCTCGTGTGACATCGTCCCAATACTTATCACTCATACATTTTTCCAGTACTTCCCAATGGCATCTTTACCAACCAAATTCACTTTCCCATTCATTTCTCAACCCCACTACATCACACCCCTTTTTTCACCCCCAACCCCCTCTAACTACAATAAGGTGCACCTTACAAATTACCGCCTCATGAACGCATCACAAGCTGTCGAATTAATTCGGCATCGCTGGACTCATTTTTCACGTCTTCATTGCATTTTATTAGCATTGAGACTTTTTCTTGTTACCCCGTGCAAGCGGTGTGGAATTTGGCCTATGCTCAGAATTCGGACGGACACACATTTTTCGTTACTCTAAAAAGCGGATGATGAAGATTTTCCAGCTGAACATAATTAAAAGGCAGCGAGGTTACGTCACTGTATTTTGTTAGTAGGTGGAACATTACCCATTAACTCTTCATTTTCCTCTTTCCTTTGTTTGTTCACCTATAGTTCGCGTTTTGTTATTTTTCAATCGATTGGTTAGTTCAAATTGTAGCGGGAGACACCAAATAGCTTTTTTGCGTTCATGAGCTCAGTCACATGATTGTGACTTTTTATAGGCTACTTTCTTATTTGACTTCTTTTTGGAAGTACTTTGTTTTCTCTTTTCCTTTTCGACACGACGATTTTTCATCATGGAAAAATATATATACAATTTATTTAATAATTGAATTTGATTAAATTCATTCATACTGAATACATTTACTAATACTTTATTATAAATATCGTCATCAAATATCATGCAAACAATCATTTACCGATGGAAAAGAATAAATATATTAAATTCGATGCAAATACCTAGGATGTTGCTGCTATGAAACCTATAGAAAATTCTATAAGTTTTCAATGGAACAAATCTCAAAGTATTTTTGCGAAATAATCAAAAGAAAGCATGGATCACAACTTAGAAAAAACATCGAGAAATTTGTAGTTGTGTGGCCTTTGGCTTCTGGTATAAACATACCAACTTTAGTTGAAGGAATGTTTCGATTTGAAAGAAGAAACTTTATCAGCGGTACAGGGAAAGCAATCCTAGAAATGACTGCATCGTCTACAGTCTATACAGGCTTAAATATACAGTCTATACAGTACACAAGCCTCTATCTATTCTACAGCCTATACAGTACACAAGCCTCTATCTATTCTACAGTCTATACGGGCCTAAATCTACAGTCTGTACAGGCCTAAATCTACAGTGTCTACAGTTCTGTTGATGATGAGGCCTGTAGACATTGTAGATGATGTGGCCTGTAGACACTGTAGATGATGAGGCCTGTAGACACTGTAGATGATGAGGCCTGTAGACACTGTAGATGATGAGGCCTGTAGATACTGTAGATGATGAGGCCTGTAGATACTGTAAATGATGGGCCTGTAGACACTGTAGATGATGAGGCCTGTAGACACTGTAGATGATGAGGCCTGTAGATACTGTAGATGATGAGGCCTGTAGATACTGTAAATGATGGGCCTGTAGATACTGTAGATGATGAGGCCTGTAAACACTGTAAATGACTAAGGGCCTGTAGATACTGTAAATGATGGGCCTGTAGACACTGTAGATGATGAGGCCTGTAGACACTGTAGATGATGAGGCCTGTAGATACTGTAGATGATGAGGCCTGTAGATACTGTAAATGACTAAGGGCCTGTAGATACTGTAAATGATGGGCCTGTAGACACTGTAAATGACTAAGGGCCTGTAGATACTGTAAATGATGGGCCTGTAGACACTGTAGATGATGAGGCCTGTAGACACTGTAGATGATGAGGCCTGTAGATACTGTAGATGATGAGGCCTGTAGATACTGTAAATGACTAAGGGCCTGTAGATACTGTAGATGATGAGGCCTGTAAACACTGTAAATGACTAAGGGCCTGTAGATACTGTAAATGATGGGCCTGTAGACACTGTAGATGATGAGGCCTGTAGACACTGTAGATGATGAGGCCTGTAGATACTGTAGATGATGAGGCCTGTAGATACTGTAAATGACTAAGGGCCTGTAGATACTGTAAATGATGGGCCTGTAGACACTGTAAATGACTAAGGGCCTGTAGATACTGTAAATGATGGGGCCTGTAGATACTGTAGATGATGAGGCCTGTAAACACTGTAAATGACTAAGGGCCTGTAGACACTGTAAATGATGAGGCCTGTAGATACTGTAGATGATGAGGCCTGTAGACACTGTAGATGATGAGGCCTGTAGATACTGTAAATGATGGGGCCTGTAGATACTGTAGATGATGAGGCCTGTAGACACTGTAAATGATGGGCCTGTAGATACTGTAGATGATGAGGCCTGTAGTTACTGTAAATGATGGGCCTGTAGACACTGTTGATGAATCTACATTTATGAAATTTTATCTTCATTTTTATCGGTATCCATGTTACCTGCAGGTATCATGGATAGTAAAATATTTATCATTGCATACTTTTTTCATGTTAATGCAAAAGTAGAAGCTTTCGATTACCTATTCCCGATATTTAAATCGTATTTAAATTTATTCCTTTAATTTATTTTGTGTATTTTGTACGACAAGTGAAGAGTTTTCCTCATTTTAATCAGCTTTTCGCAATCGAGTCTCTAAGTTCGCTCTGCTTAAAACTCTCACTTCACTGAATTAATAGAGAAATGTATTGAAAATATCTTCCAAAATATTTTCTCTCTTGATTAAGTTATAAAATGAATTATTATCTAATTATAGTATATTATAATTTGGAAGTTATCGGAATAGAATATAATACTTTATTTTAGAATTTATTACTTTTTAACTTGCAATTCATTATTTCAATGGAATATAATTTTTTTATTATTATTAGCCAAAATCTGAATTTTTCAGCAACAATTTGTTTGTCAATCCTCACCGTAGGACTATTTTCTCACCATAAGCCTATTTCCTCACCGTAGGCTTATTTCCTCACCGTAGGCCTATTTCCTCACCGTAGGTCTATTCCCTCACCGTAGGCTTATTTCCTCACCGTAGGCCTATTTCCTCACCGTAGGTCTATTCCCTCACCGTAGGCCTATTTCCTCACCGTACGCCTATTTCCTCACCGTAGGTCTATTTCCTCACCGTAGGCCTATTTCCTCACCGTAGGTCTATTTCCTCACCGTAGGTCTATTTTTTCACCGTAGGTATATTTCCTCACCGTAGGCCTATTTCCTCACCGTAGGTCTATTTCCTCACCGTAGGCCTATTTCCTCACCGTAGGTCTATTCCCTCACCGTAGGCCTATTTCCTCACCGTAGGCCTATTTCCTCACCGTAGGTCTATTTCCTCACCGTAGGCTTATTTCCTCACCGTAGGCCTATTTCCTCACCGTAGGCCTATTTCCTCACCGTAGGTCTATTTCCTCACCGTAGGCCTATTTCCTCACCGTAGGTCTATTCCCTCACCGTAGGCCTATTTCCTCACCGTAGGCCTATTTCCTCACCGTAGGTCTATTTCCTCACCGTAGGCTTATTTCCTCACCGTAGGCCTATTTCCTCACCGTGGGTCTATTTCCTCACCGTAGGTCTATTTCCTCACCGTAGGTCTATTTCCTCACCGTATGCCTATTTCCTCACCGTAGGTCTATTTCTTCACCGTAGGTATATTTCTTCACCGCAGGCCTATTTTCTCACCGTAGGTCTATTTTCTCACCGTAGGCCTATTTCCTCACCGTAAGCCTATTTCCTCACCGTAGGCCTCTTTCCTCACTTGAAGCCTATTTCTTGACCGTAGGCCTATTTCTTCACCGTAGGCCTATTTCCTCACCGTAGGTCTATTTCCTCACCGTAGGCCTATTTCCTCACCGTAGGTCTATTCCCTCACCGTAGGCCTATTTCCTCACCGTAGGCCTATTTCCTCACCGTATGTCTATTTCCTCACCGTAGGCTTATTTCCTCACCGTAGGCCTATTTCCTCACCGTATGCCTATTTCCTCACCGTAGGTCTATTTCCTCACCGTAGGTCTATTTCCTCACCGTAGGTCTATTTCCTCACCGTGGGTCTATTTCCTCACCGTAGGCCTATTTCCTCACCGTAAGCCTATTTCCTTACCGTAGGTCTATTTCCTCACCGTAGGTCTATTTCTTCACCATAGGCCTATTTCCTCACCGTAGGTCTATTTCCTTTACCTTAGGCCTATTTCCTCACCGTAGGTCTATTTTCTCACCGTAGGCCTATTTCTTCACCGTAGGTCTATTCCCTCACCGTAGGCTTATTTCCTCACCGTAGGCCTATTTCTTCACCGTAGGCCTATCTCCGTAAAATAATTCCATAACAGGAACCACGCCAGCTCTAATTAGAAGCAGACTAGCTTGTTATTATTTCATATTTGTCAGAGGGAAGTAAAAGTAGTCTACTAAATAATATGCTGTGCTTTCCTTAGTGTTATTAGCACTAATTGATATTGTGTTGTTTGGTGTGAAGTGTTGTTTTGAAACAATTACATACGTTGTTATGATGCATTGAAATAGCTACTCGTATCAGTACATTTATTAATGCAGGAAAATTTACAGTCAATACATATAATATTCCACTAGGGATGAAGTCTTACGGTGAAGAACATTCAAACAATATCTATTTACAGTCAATACGAATAATATTCCACTAGGGATGAAGTCTTACGGTGAAGAACATTCAAACAATATCTATTTACAGTCAATACGAATAATATTCCACTAGGGATGAAGTCTTACGGTGAAGAACATTCATACAATATCTATTTACAGTCAATACAAATAATATTCCACTAGGGATGAACTCTTACGGTGAAAAACATTCATACAATATCTATTTACAGTCAATACAAATAATATTCCACTAGGGATGAACTCTTACGGTGAAGAACATTCATACAATATCTATTTACAGTCAATACAAATAATATTCCACTAGGGATGAACTCTTACGGTGAAGAACATTCATACAATATCTATTTACAGTCAATACAAATAATATTCCACTAGGGATGAACTCTTACGGTGAAGAACATTCATACAATATCTATTTACATACAGTCAGTACAAATAATATTCCACTAGGGATGAACTCTTACGGTGAAGAACATTCATACAATATCTATTTACAGTCAATACAAATAATATTCCCATTGTGTCGACGATTCACGTTAATCGTTAAATGTTCGCAAAGTTATGTTCTTGATGGTAGTTTTTTTAAACCAATCGATCAGACTAATATTATAATACAATATAATGCTATTGCAATTCGTCTGATGAAATTAGTATTAACTTTAGTAGTAGTTACATGAAATGAATTGTTTTTATTTGAATTAGATTTGCACTGAAGAATAGAGAGCTAACATCGAATTTATTTCTTTTCAAAATTATAGGTTTAAGCAATACAGATTGAATTGAAGTTTTTTTATTTATTATTTTCTAAGTCAGGCAGCTTATTACTACTTTCACTAATAATTCTATAGCATAATGATATGATATTAGTGCAAGCATTAATTTGGTATTATTGCTTTAGTTTAATTATTATTTGTTAATATAGAGTGACAATGTATAAGTTATTCAACCAAACTCACAAACCCCCGTTGTGAAGTCGTAAATTCCTGCCTGACTTCATTTAAACTTCACTGCGGAATTTATTGCAGAGGTAACAGTTTACCTAGATAGCACTAGTGTACTGCCCGTAAAGAATGACGCGATTTGATGATAGCACTGGTGTACTGCCCGTAAAGAATGACGCGATTTGATGATAGCACTAGTGTACTGCCCGTAAAGAATGACGCGATTTGATGATAGCACTAGTGTACTGCCCGTAAAGAATGACGCGATTTGATGATAGCACTAGTGTACTGCCCGTAAAGAATGACGCGATTTGATGATAGCACTGGTGTACTGCCCGTAAAGAATGACGTGATTTGATGATAACACTAGTGTACTGCCCGTAAAGAATGACGCGATTTGATGAAAACACTAGTGTACTGCCCGTAAAGAATGACGCGATTTGATGATAACACTAGTGTACTGCCCGTAAAGAATGACGCGATTTGATGATAGCACTAGTGTACTGCCCGTAAAGAATGACGCGATTTGATGATAACACTAGTGTACTGCCCGTAAAGAATGACGCGATTTGATGATAACACTAGTGTACTGACCGTAAAGAATGACGCGATTTGATGATAGCACTAGTGTACTGCCCGTAAAGAATGACGCGATTTGATGATAACACTAGTGTACTGCCCGTAAAGAATGACGCGATTTGATGATAACACTAGTGTACTGCCCGTAAAGAATGACGCGATTTGATGATAGCACTGGTGTACTGCCCGTAAAGAATGACGCGATTTGATGATAGCACTGGTGTACTGCCCGTAAAGAATGACGCGATTTGATGATAGCACTGGTGTACTGCCCGTAAAGAATGACGCGATTTGATGATAACACTAGTGTACTGCCCGTAAAGAATGACGCGATTTGATGATAGCACTAGTGTACTGCCCGTAAAGAATGACGCGATTTGATGATAACACTAGTGTACTGCCCGTAAAGAATGACGCGATTTGATGATAGCACTAGTGTACTGCCCGTAAAGAATGACGCGATTTTATGATAACACTAGTGTACTGCCCGTAAAGAATGACGCGATTTTATGATAACACTAGTGTACTGCCCGTAAAGAATGACGCGATTTGATGATAGCACTGGTGTACTGCCCGTAAAGAATGACGTGATTTGATGATAACACTAGTGTACTGCCCGTAAAGAATGACGCGATTTGATGAAAACACTAGTGTACTGCCCGTAAAGAATGACGCGATTTGATGATAACACTAGTGTACTGCCCGTAAAGAATGACGCGATTTGATGATAGCACTAGTGTACTGCCCGTAAAGAATGACGCGATTTGATGATAACACTAGTGTACTGCCCGTAAAGAATGACGCGATTTGATGATAACACTAGTGTACTGACCGTAAAGAATGACGCGATTTGATGATAGCACTAGTGTACTGCCCGTAAAGAATGACGCGATTTGATGATAACACTAGTGTACTGCCCGTAAAGAATGACGCGATTTGATGATAACACTAGTGTACTGCCCGTAAAGAATGACGCGATTTGATGATAGCACTGGTGTACTGCCCGTAAAGAATGACGCGATTTGATGATAGCACTGGTGTACTGCCCGTAAAGAATGACGCGATTTGATGATAGCACTGGTGTACTGCCCGTAAAGAATGACGCGATTTGATGATAACACTAGTGTACTGCCCGTAAAGAATGACGCGATTTGATGATAGCACTAGTGTACTGCCCGTAAAGAATGACGCGATTTGATGATAACACTAGTGTACTGCCCGTAAAGAATGACGCGATTTGATGATAGCACTAGTGTACTGCCCGTAAAGAATGACGCGATTTTATGATAACACTAGTGTACTGCCCGTAAAGAATGACGCGATTTTATGATAACACTAGTGTACTGCCCGTAAAGAATGACGCGATTTGATGATAACACTAGTGTACTGCCCGTAAAGAATGACGCGATTTGATGATAACACTAGTGTACTGCCCGTAAAGAATGACGCGATTTGATGATAGCACTGGTGTACTGCCCGTAAAGAATGACGCGATTTGATGATAGCACTGGTGTACTGCCCGTAAAGAATGACGCGATTTGATGATAGCACTGGTGTACTGCCCGTAAAGAATGACGCGATTTGATGATAACACTAGTGTACTGCCCGTAAAGAATGACGCGATTTGATGATAGCACTAGTGTACTGCCCGTAAAGAATGACGCGATTTGATGATAACACTAGTGTACTGCCCGTAAAGAATGACGCGATTTGATGATAGCACTAGTGTACTGCCCGTAAAGAATGACGCGATTTTATGATAACACTAGTGTACTGCCCGTAAAGAATGACGCGATTTTATGATAACACTAGTGTACTGCCCGTAAAGAATGACGCGATTTGATGATAACACTAGTGTACTGACCGTAAAGAATGACGCGATTTGATAATAACACTAGTGTACTGCCCGTAAAGAATGACGCAATTTGATGATAGCACTAGTGTTGTGCCCGTAAAGAATAACTCAATTCGATGATAGCACTAGTGTACTATCACTTGCGTGTTCTCAATAGTATCAATATTTGTAACTAGTGTACTTGCCCGTTAAGAATAACGTGTTCTAAATAGTATCAATATGTGTGTAATTTAACTATCCACACTGTTGGTCCATGTCTTATATAACTAATGTTATTAATTGAATGATGACGATAATATTATAGCATAGAGTGTAAAAATTCACAGACAGAGGCTGCAAAGAGATCATTTTGATGAAAAAGGAAAGATGGAGACTTCAAATTTTACTTTTGTTAATGGATATCATTTGTTTAAAATATGTTTCATCTTTCACATATTACGTAATTGGACTGAAATATATTTATTAATCTAAATATCTATATATCTATTTCATATTCGAATTCAATGATCAGTTAGGGTAAAACTCATATTTCGTTCTTCATTATATGAAACTTAAAAGTTCCCTCCAAGCAATTTTTTTATTATTTTAATCAATGAGGCTAATGTTTCTTATCATTTAGCTGCAAACCCCATGAAAATTGATAGCATATTTTTAATTTTATATGCTTTTAAAGTTTTTATAATCCAAACTCTTCAAAACCTATTTTACTTCCGACTTTCTAATTTTCAGTCTGAAGAAGAAGAATGTACACCATTTGTTTTGATTGTCAACTAGGTATTTGGTTTATTAAATTTATTTATTATTCGTTTAAAGATTTAAATTTGGATGAACATATTATGGAAACGTTTATATAATTTTAGAAACAATTAATATCTTGAAAGAAGACCAGAAACGCCTTTTTTCTTTAAAATCTAAATTTGAAATACAAAGAGTGTACAATCTTCTTTTTCAGCGTCAGCTTGGAGATTTGCTCGATTGTTGCTCACAGAGTATTAAAAAACTTTAAAAGCAAATAATAAAATATATACTGAACCGAATTGTATGTAGTTTGCAGAATAATGATCGCAAACCTTAGTTCTAAAATATTATGTAATAAACTCATTTTTTTCCCGGAGCCGGGAGAGGACCTTTAAGAAATTCAAATTTGAAATCGAGAGTGCACAATCTTTTTCTACCACGTCAGATTAGTGTTTCGTACAGTTGTTGCACACAGGGTATTAGAAACTTTAAAAGCAAATAAAAAATAAACCTAGACGAAATTTACAAGGTTTACATATTAATGATTCTGAACCTTATTTCTATAATAAACTCTTTTTTTTTCTTAAGTGAATAGAATATAATAATTGGAAAATGTTACCTATTCTATTCTCAAGCTTTTAACATTCACTTCAACTTTCCCATAAATGTATAAAATAGTGCCATTGTTTTTAATACTTCTTTAACGATAATAGATTTCAAAGACATGTTTCAAAATGACGATAAGATTCATTTCTACACACTGTTTACACTGTAATTTGTGACAGTGTTTCCCTGTACTAAGCCCCATCACCTCATTGCAATTTGTCTCACCAAACTATTACTAATGTAAAGTCATACCCCTTCTTGGGACTTGCCTTGCTTGGCCTACACATAGCACATAAACACTTTGTATAATCTCTTTAACGAAGACTGTCCTTTGGGGGATATTATAAAAACATCAAATAATGTTTAAATTTATTCGATCATATTCCAGCAATAAGTACAGATAAATGGAGTTATAATGATTTGATATTTATTTTCATGGGACATCAGACTTTATAAAAAGATAATTATTTTTTAGCATATGCTTTCTTAAATAGGTTATCCATATAACATTGATCAAACAAAAGGGATGACGAATAGATGACGAATTGAAGAAGAATAGAAGACGAATAAAAGAAGAAAATTAAAGAGTATTGAATGGTTCTACACCATCGGTATATAGAATTCAATACCACTTCATTTCGTCTATGGTTTTCTTAAGATCTATGATTTTAACTGCACATAAAAATATATAAATTTTCTATCGCAACAATTATAATCACTTTTCGGTGAGTTTTTAATCGGTAATAATAATCGATGAAAAGTAAATCTATCAACGAGGATGATTTTTCGTTGGGCATTACCCGAAATGATAATCCTAACGATGATTTCGGAAATTATGAATTTTTATATATAATATAATATAATAATCGACGATTGGTCGAATATATATTTGGAAACAGGAAAGGGACATCAATACAATGTATACCAATTTAAAAAGTTATTATATGTCCTCCTTATAAGTACGAAGATGTGAAACCGACCGGTAATTTGAACCTTACCCCTATATTAATATGTTTCTAAAATCTATAAGTAATATTGCATGAATTATCAGTATGGTTGTGACAATGTGCGTTTAAAATTATATATCTTAATATCATAGTCAAAACGAAATGAAATGGCATCCAATACTATATACCGCTGATTTAGAACGATTGAATAGTCTTTAATTCTCACCATCTATAATATATTCAGGATTTATGATTTCAAACGCATATTGTCACAACCCTAATTATCAGCAATGGCTGCTCTTTTGTTGTAAATGACGTCTCATTTTACTAGAGTCTAAAAAACAATAAAATTAAAGTACTCTTGATTCATTTTTATCCGGATATGTCGTGAACATATTTAGTGGACTAACTGAATCTTTAAAATTTTCTGAATCTTCAAAATTTTCTGAATCTTCAAAAATTTTCTGAATCTTCAAAATTTTCTGAATCTTCAAAATTTTCTGAATCTTCAAAAATTTTCTGAATCTTCAAAATTGCAATAAAATGGCTTTCAGTTTTCTAAGCATCTCTTGACTCTTATGTAATGAAGTAAGCTGTATATAGTGACCTAGTTATAGTTCGTTATAGAGTAGTTCTACAGTTTATAATTTTATAATTGTAAATTTTCCCAGAATAAAAATTGTTACAGTGTAAACTATCATTAACTAAGTAGGGTAAGTTACGAATTATCGGTCGGTTTCACATCTTTAGTCATAAGACAAAAAATAAAGATATAATGATAATTACATAATTTATAAATTTATTGGTATCCATGATACCTGCAAATATATTGGATACCAATTTGAAAAGTTATTATTATATGACGAAAGATGTAAAACCGACCGGTAATTCATAACTTACCTTATCTACCATAAATATAATTTAACTCAATGCAATATTAAGATACGTTAACTTAATAAATCAGTTATCCCTCTATTCACTTTGAGAGTTTAGATCGCATTGCAGTGTCAGGTCTTGTGTTTGCAGAAGGCCTTCTCTTCAAACCACTTGACACCTATCGACTAATTAGTCCATTTGTCCGTAAGTGACTGGGGCAAACTGTGCATTATCTTGCCCCATGTCCCATCCATTAGGCTCCAACATCTGATAGGTTGTTATGAAATTCAGGAGTGACTAGCCAGGTGCGAGTGACGAGTTATCGGTCTGTTACAGGTTTCCGATCATACAGGAATCATGGATACCAATTATGATAAATTTTAAATATTTATTATGTATCTTTTTTTTTGGTGATTGAAAATGTAGAACTGGTCACCAATTCGGAACATAGCCTAAAAATATTCTCCCAGTTAAAATTTGACATATCAGAACATGTTCTCAGAGTTATTTTTATATGAAAATTCTAACAAATACCTATATACCAATCTTAGAATTTGTACACTATATTTTTGTGCAAAATTTCAGAAACTACAAAATAATAACACCATTATATTTAATTTGAATTTTATAGTTAATTCACAATTCAAAAAAGTATATAAGATGTAACCTACCTTGCTTTTCAATTATTTTTAAATTTTGGTTACATTTATTTAACTAAATCTTTTATTTTTATGTAATCAATTTATCTATTGAAATTTATTTTCTTTCTTACTTTTTTTTTAAATTTATTATGTATTAATTGGAAATTTGATTAAATTATTATCTATGTATCAATTGGAAATTTGATTAAATTATTATCTATGTATTAATTGGAAATTTTTTTTAAATTATTATCTATGTATTAATTGGAAATTTGATTAAATTATTATCTATGTATTAATTGGAAATTTGATTAAATTATTATCTATGTATTTATTGGAAATTTGATTAAATTATTATCTATGTATTAATTGGAAATTTGATTAAATTATTATCTATGTATTAATTGGAATTTTTTTTTTAAATTATTATCTATGTATTTATTGGAAATTTGATTAAATTATTATCTATGTATTTATTGGAAATTTGATTAAATTATTATCTATGTATTTATTGGAAATTTAATTGAATTATTATTTATGTATTTATTGGAAATTTTATCAAATTATTATCTATTTTTTTCTTCAGATAAACCTCAATCTGAAACCATAAACTTCTTAACTTATATAATTATTTAAAATGGAATTCAAGGAATTACTCTCTAATGTTGAAACTTGTAACTCATAATGACAATATAATTCCAAATAATCAAAAAGACTTTTCCATAGGTTGAAAATTTGAAAAAAATAAATCGGGTCACAACGTCCTGAGAAAAAAAGTCTTAGGTATTTTGCCGCCAGTAAAAAGATACCTACAAAGGGACAAGAAACCTCAACAAGGGTAAGTACAGCTAATTTAGGGTATAACTAAGGAAAATTAAATAAAGTGTAATTTCTGAGCTACCGGACTGTTCAATACTTCCGATCATATATGGAAAAAATATAGAATGTCATTCTTAATTCTAATTAATATAATTCGAATTATTAATTAATGTAATTCGAATTATTAATTAATTTGATTCGAATTATTATATTAAAAATGTTCTTTTATATGATCGAAAATGTTGAACTGTTCTTTAGCCTTTGAATTTTATGATACTTTGCCATTTTTTACTATAATTTTGTCCATTGTTAAATTCTGAGAATGTGAATGAGAGACATTCTCTTTATTTCTAATGATTAATTATTGAATAGTCTTAATTAATTCCAATTGTCATGTACAACCATCAGAATTAACAAAATTTCATCACTAAAATAATCTCGGTAAAAAGTTCCTGCAGATTAAAAAACTGGAAAATTTAAAAATTCAAGAATAGATTCTGAAAATGTTATAATTTCCAAATAAGAAGGATTATCCTCGACTATATTTCTATTCACAATACCTCGGTCTACCTTATGGAATATTTTCGATACTATATTATTATTTACACACATCCACCCCTTAAACCTGTTCACCATTCACTCCATACAATAAAGAAAAGAAATGTCGTCTTCACAGTGTGTGGAATAGTAAAAATCACCCCTCCCTCCTCTATCGAACTCAGTAACTAAGTTAATGAACTCTACGTACTTTGCACTCCAACCTTTGACACTCGCACAAAAATAACTGAAGTCACATTTTTGAATATCGCGTCAATGGTGAGAGATAATATCTTATTGGAGAGGGGGGGGGAGGGGTAATGAATCAGGGGAAGGGAGGGGGGGTACTCATACAGGAGAGTAGATAGATTGTAGAATTATGAACACATCGAAAAATATTTTTTACAGTTATTCTGATGTAATTGACATAACACAATTTGGTAAATAAAATTGGAATTATTTATTCCACATATATCTGTCGCTTCATAAATTAATATCGATGCTAATTTTATGTATATTATAAAAGTGTATATACTATATTTGTGTATGTGTGTGTAGATGATATCTTTCAATAACTTTTCAATACCGTTATGCAAATTGATTAAAACTTTTAACATTAATTCCCAAATAACGAAATAACAAATAGAAAATAGAAATGCAACCCTTCATTTTCCTCTTGATCAATAAATTTAAACCGCAATTTCTGTTCATTCTTAACTATAGCTACAACAATAAACGATCACCTAGTAGCTTTTCTGCATCTTTGAGCACTGACATCGGAAAATGAGTTCTTCAAAGTCACGTCACTAATTTCCTAAGATAATTTTCCAATAATCAGATCTTAAGAATGACTATTTTTTCACTTCTTGCTCCTTTGAGTTGTTATAAAAAGTGGGAGATAGAATCGACAGACTATCAATGTCTCCAAAAGATCATTTCCTCCGTGAGAAACAGATACCACATTGTTTACGGCGAGATCGGAACACAGGCACCATCGGTGTTCCTTATTCAGGAACAATGAGAACCTATCGACGTGACAGAAAAAGAATTTATCAGGCGGAGGGAATTTTTCTGTATACTGTTACTTTATTCTGGATTTTTTCAATTTTCGTTGATTCGTTTGATATTTTTACTAAATCATTACAACAGAATTAGAATTTAAATACTTATACATACTTCTGCAAAACGTTTGAAGCGATCAGAGGTATTGATGGAATGACTCAGAATTTATCAGTTAGACGAATTGCACAATAATTAGGTAGCTAAGGTCCTGCTCGAAAAATTATTAAGAAAGGCGTACTTATTGTGGAAACCCATCAAGATAAAATTGTTCAAAAATTGCATGCAGCAGATATCGACTAAAGAAGACAACTTGCTTCGTCGTTCGTTGAAATATACGAAACGAAGCTTAATTTCAGGGAAAATGTTACCATGTCATAAGAAGCTCACTTTTGCTTGGATGGTACTAACTGTTAACAAACAAAATTCAAGAGGTTGGACAAGTCGAGACCTTGAAAATATCTATGCATTAACTCTTCATTTTCAACGGGTCACACTTGGTGCGCAGTTACGGCGCCTGAAATGATTGAAACCTAAATTGTTGTTAATAGGGAAGATACACAATGATCATTTCATCCTATAGAATCAGAAAAGAGATTGCTCATTATAATATTTTTTCAAAATGTGAAGTAGCTTCGTAATGTTATATCTAGCTTATATATGGTAGATTTAAAATGGTATATTACTTTTCCAAGTTAATCAATCAATCAATTCCATGTTTACATAATTTCAGATGATATATTCTATATATTTTTCACGATATATTTCTCAGCAGTGTCCGTCCCTTTGAGGTTTCCCTTGCAAATATCGAAGGAAGAGCGAACTGAATAGTGATTGGTAAAGTTAAAAGATAGAGAAGGTAGTATTGGAAATGTCATCCAACTATCGGCTAACCCCAGCGCTACTTACGATGTTTTTGCTTATTTTATACACAGTCAATTTGTGGATAGAACCTTTTGATGAATTTAAGTATAAACTTATTCGTTATAGTCTATGATATTGTGTAAACATAAAATTATTAAAGGAAATTTCATGATGACACACTTAACTATATAATTTTTTTTAATTTTCAAAATGACAACAATATGAAGAATTATATTTTTTTAGTAACTACAATATTCTCTCAATCATTACATCTTCACAAGCAGATAGCAGACTTCACAACAAGCAGAAAGCAGACTTCACAACAAGCAGATAGCAGACTTCACAACAAGCAGATAGCACACTTCACAACAAGCAGATAACAGACTTCACAACAAGCAGATAGCACACTTCACAACAAGCAGATAGCAGACTTCACAACAAGCAGATAGCAGACTTCATAACAAGCAGATAGCAGACTTCATAACAAGCACACCACTGCCGGCATATGTTGTTGCTCGTATATTTCATCTACAACAAAAACTTTTATTTCTTCTCCTAATTTCCGGATAGTTTCATTTCGAGTTAACACTCCTCCACTTATTAGAACAAGAAACAATAACATTGCCACTGTACCACTGCCTAACACTTCATTCCTTTGGCTTACTTTATTCCTTTGTCTTATTAAATTTATTCCTTAGTCTTTTTATCCCTTTGTATTTAATCCACTTTATTCCTTTTCTTTTATACACTTTATTCCTTTTCTTTTATACACTTTATTCCTTCTCTTTTATACACTTTAATCCTTTGTATTTAATCCACTTTATTCCTTTTCTTTTATACACTTTATTCCTTTGTATTTAATCCACTTTATTCCTTCTATTTTATACACTTTATCCCTTCTCTTTTATACACTTTATTCCCTTGTATTTAATCCACTCTATTCCTTCTCTTTTATACACTTTATTCCCTTGTATTTAATCCACTCTATTCCTTCTCTTTTATACACTTTATTCCTTCTCTTTTATACACTTTATTCCTTTGTATTTAATCCACTTTATTCCTTTTCTTTTATACACTTTATTCCTTCTCTTTTATACACTTTATTCCTTTGTATTTAATCCACTTTATTCCTTTTCTTTTATACACTTTATTCCTTCTCTTTTATACACTTTATTCTTTTGTATTTTACCCACTTTATTCCTTTTCTTTTATCAACTTTATCACTTTGTCCTTCTCTCCACATTATTCTCGTTCTTGTTCTTGTTGTTTTGTTCGTTGGTCCCATTTGGGTCACAAATTATGATAATGCAGGACGAGAATCTTAGAAATTATTGCCGCAAACTAATTACCGCCCTTGTATAAATGAACGTAAATAATTGTAGAGATGTTGTGGATTGGGATTGTTTTGTATTGTGTCCAATACATTGGGATTCTTCAGTACTATGTCCAGTACATTGAAATTGTTGGTAATTTTGTTAAGTCTATTTAGACTGTTCGGTCCAATACATTGCAATTAACTAGTACCGCTTCCATTACATAAGTATTGCTTTTTGGTTCTGTGCCCACTACATTTGATCATTTTCTGGTAATATGTCTTGTACACATATACATTTATTTGGTTATATTCCTAATAAATTATGTCATTTTAGCATCTGGACATCATGTGAAAGTTTTTTGTTACATAGAGGTACGAAGTACATTAATTTTCTCTCTGCGTTATTGAATCTCTGAGATTTTGTGTCAGTTTTCAAAGTTAGAGTAATGTGATTGGAGCAGCTATAACGAAATTACAATGATAATGTACAGAGTCTCTGTTCTACAACTGATAATGTACAGAGTCTCTGTTCTATAACTGATAATGTACAGAGACTCTGTTCTACAACTGATAATGTACAGAGTCTCTGTTCTACAACTGATAATGTACAGAGTCTCTGTTCTACAACTGATAATGTACAGAGACTCTGTTCTACAACTGATAATGTACAGAGTCTCTGTTCTACAACTGATAATGTACAGAGACTCTGTTCTACAACTGATAATGTACAGAATTTCTGTTCTACAACTGATAATGTACAGAGACTCTGTTCTACAACTGATAATGTACAGAGACTCTGTTCTACAACTGATAATGTACAGAGTCTCTGTTCTACAACTGATAATGTACAGAGACTCTGTTCTACAACTGATAATGTACAGAGACTCTGTTCTACAACTGATAATGTACAGAGTCTCTGTTCTACAACTGATAATGTACAGAGACTCTGTTCTACAACTGATAATGTACAGAATTTCTGTTCTACAACTGATAATGTACAGAGACTCTGTTCTACAACTGATAATGTACAGAGACTCTGTTCTACAACTGATAATGTACAGAGTCTCTGTTCTACAACTGATAATGTACAGAGACTCTGTTCTACAACTGATAATGTACAGAGACTCTGTTCTACAACTGATAATGTACAGAGTCTCTGTTCTACAACTGATAATGTACAGAGTCTCTGTTCTACAACTGATAATGTACAGAGTCTCTGTTCTACAACTGATAATGTACAGAGTCTCTGTTCTACAACTGATAATGTACAGAGACTCTGATCTACAACTGATAATGTACAGAGACTCTGTTCTACAACTGATAATGTACAGAGACTCTGTTCTACAACTGATAATGTACAGAGTCTCTGTTCTACAACTGATAATGTACAGAGTCTCTGTTCTACAACTGATAATGTACAGAGTCTCTGTTCTACAACTGATAATGTACAGAGTCTCTGTTCTACAACTGATAATGTACAGAGACTCTGATCTACAACTGATAATGTACAGAGACTCTGTTCTACAACTGATAATGTACAGAGTCTCTGATCTACAACTGATAATGTACAGAGACTCTGTTCTACAACTGATAATGTACAGAGACTCTGTTCTACAACTGATAATGTACAGAGACTCTGTTCTACAACTGATAATGTACAGAGACTCTGTTCTACAACTGATAATGTACAGAGACTCTGATCTACAACTGATAATGTACAGAGACTCTGTTCTACAACTGATAATGTACAGAGACTCTGTTCTACAACTGATAATGTACAGAGACTCTGTTCTACAACTGATAATGTACAGAGACTCTGTTCTACAACTGATAATGTACAGAGACTCTGTTCTACAACTGATAATGTACAGAAACTCTGTTCTACAACTGATAATGTACAGAGTCTCTGTTCTACAACTGATAATGTACAGAGACTCTGTTCTACAACTGATAATGTACAGAAACTCTGTTCTACAACTGATAATGTACAGAGTCTCTGTTCTACAACTGATAATGTACAGAGTCTCTGTTCTACAACTGATAATGTACAGAGACTCTGTTCTACAACTGATAATGTACAGAAACTCTGTTCTACAACTGATAATGTACAGAGTCTCTGTTCTACAACTGATAATGTACAGAAACTCTGTTCTACAACTGATAATGTACAAAAACTACTTCATTAATTCTTCTCTTTATCAGTAACAATTCATATTAGGTTGTTATCCACCACTCTTCCTTTCGTTTTCTTTATCACGGTGGGTCTCTTTCCTGTTTCTACAGTGTGGCTCAAGATCTGGTGACTCTTTCTGATGGTCATAATACAATCACCTCTCGGCCGATTTCCGACCACCAGTCAATGAGTTTCGATCTCCTCAATGACTGCAAGTGATGTTCTTTCTGCTTCTTTCAATTATTGTTCTTATTTCAGTGTGGAAGGGAACAAGCACTTCTATGTTTGTGTCTTTATTTCGCCCTCAGCTTTAAGATTGAAACTCAACAAATTTGGATTTGAACTAGATTTCAGAGTGAGAGCTTGAATAAAACGAAGAAGAATTTTCATAAGATATAAATTCCGTGAACAACGCAGAATTTGAGAATAGTAATAATATATTTTAAAATCTATATCTGAATATATTTTCTGATCGTAGAATATATTAATCATGAAGTCTTAATTGATAATAAAAAAGTGACTTACAAATTGTACAGTGTTGTATAAGGTATAATTTCTAATTATTTTCTTAGCAAACTAACACCTTATTACATCTCCAATAAAAACAAACAACAAACCTACTTACAAACAAAGCACAAAAAAGAAAAGGAGGGACGCAGCTGCTAAATAACGCACTGAAAATTTGATCTTAAAAATAAGTTGGAAAGTAGATCATCTCCTCCAATGATCTACGGGAAGATCTTAACTACAGTCTCTCTCAGGAAAAGACTGCCAATAGTGTACAGTGAGGGAGGGGATGGTATTGACTGTAAATTATATATCAGAGAGTATGAAGTGATAGCAGCCATTGGTCAGTACTTGAGAGTTACTGTCTCAATTTGCAGTACTGTATAGTACATGGTGAGGTATAACAATTTACAGTACTGTTATACAGTACATGGTGAGGTATAACAATTTACAGTACTGTTATACAGTACATGGTGAGATATAACAATTTACAGTACTGTTATACAGTACATGGTGAGGTATAACAATTCACAGTACTGTTATATAGTACATTGTGAGGTATAACAATTTACAGTACTGTTATATAGTACATTGTGAGGTATAACAATTCACAGTACTGTTATATAGTACATTGTGAGGTATAACAATTTACAGTACTGTTATATAGTACATTGTGAGATATAACAATTTACAGTACTGTTATACAGTACATGGTGAGGTATAACAATTCACAGTACTGTTATATAGTACATTGTGAGGTATAACAATTTACAGTACTGTTATATAGTACATTGTGAGGTATAACAATTTACAGTACTGTTATATAGTACATTGTGAGGTATAACAATTTACAGTACTGTTATATAGTACATTGTGAGGTATAACAATTCACAGTACTGTTATATAGTACATTGTGAGGTATAACAATTTACAGTACTGTTATATAGTACATTGTGAGGTATAACAATTTACAGTACTGTTATATAGTACATTGTGAGGTATAACAATTTACAGTACTGTTATACAGTACATGGTGAGGTATAACAATTCACAGTACTGTTATATAGTACATTGTGAGGTATAACAATTTACAGTACTGTTATATAGTACATTGTGAGGTATAACAATTCACAGTACTGTTATATAGTACATTGTGAGGTATAACAATTTACAGTACTGTTATATAGTACATTGTGAGGTATAACAATTTACAGTACTGTTATATAGTACATTGTGAGGTATAACAATTTACAGTACTGTTATACAGTACATGGTGAGGTATAACAATTCACAGTACTGTTATATAGTACATTGTGAGGTATAACAATTTACAGTACTGTTATATAGTACATTGTGAGGTATAACAATTCACAGTACTGTTATATAGTACATTGTGAGGTATAACAATTTACAGTACTGTTATATAGTACATTGTGAGGTATAACAATTTACAGTACTGTTATATAGTACATTGTGAGGTATAACAATTTACAGTACTGTTATACAGTACATGGTGAGGTATAACAAGTTACAGTACTGTTATATAGTACATTTTGAGCTATAACAATAAAATTAAAATAATAGTGATAACATAAAAAAATTTTATCTACGTTTTGTTAACCGTATATGAGGACAATATTATTTCTTATTCACACTATACGTCTCAGAAATAAGGAAATGGGTAAGTCCCAAGTTATTGGACAGTTCATTAAAAGATCAAATTCAATAATAATGATTAAATATTTCTTTATTATATGATTTAAAATATGGAACTGCTCTATAACTCAGAATTAAATATTATGAATCAAATCAACCTTTAATATTTATTAGTAATTCAAAAAAAGGAAATAGGTTCAATTGGGATAAAATTAATAAAATAAAATAAAGATATCCAATGACAGTAGTTACTAATATGAATATTCTTATATATTCTTTATGTTCGTATTTCCAATTCACTATTGCAATAGTTAGTTGAAGTGACATTAGAATTTTCACCTCCTCTCTTCTAGTCATGCGTTCATACCAATTTAAATGACAGTGAAAATTTTGTGCTGGAGAGATGCCAGAAACTCACAGAAACCGCATTACCGCACACACCGCATTACCGCACACACCGCATTACCGCACACACCGCATTACCGCACACACCGCATTACCGCACACACCGCATTACCGCACACACCACATTACCGCACACACCGCATTACCACACACACCGCATTACCACACACACCACATTACCACACACACCACATTACCACACACACCTCATTACCGCACACACCACATTACCGCACACACCGCATTACCACACACACCGCATTACCACACACACCACATTACCGCACACACCACATTACCACACACACCACATTGCCGTATATATTACTATTTATTATATAATTATGAAATTATTCAGTTACACACTATTTGCAGATTTTATTCATGCTTATTGATTGTAAATTGACTAAAAATGTATAAATGTTCTTCACCCTAACAGTTCATCTCCAGTCGAATATTATTTCATTTCCTTACAATGACGAATCACTTTGTTATTCATTACTTTTAGCAAACAAAAATTATAATTATTAAAAATTAAAGTTCTTTAACCTTTACACAAATTTACAATAATTTAATCCTTTGAATCACGCATTTGTTTGTAGGTTTTCTTTGTCCAATTAAAGTTAATTTAAAAAAAGAATTCTCTATTTTCTCCCTCCCATTGCATGATGACTAAGCAGATTTGCTGGTGTTTCGTCTAACTGAATATCATCTTGTTAATTAACTGCTACACAATTAAAATAAATAATAACAAACCACGTCATAGTTAAAGTGAAACAATGAAACACTCTATTACCCAATGAAACACTCCACTACCCAATGAAACACTCTACTACCCAATGAAACACTCTACTACCCAATGAAACGCTCTACTACCCAATGAAACGCTCTACTACCCAATGAAACACTCTATTACCCAATGAAACACTCTATTACCCAATGAAACACTCTATTACCCAATGAAACACTCCATAACCCAATGAAACACTCTATTACCCAATGAAACACTCTACTACCCAATGAAACACTCTTTTACCCAATGAAGCGCTTTAATCCTCTATGAAACACTCTATTACCCAATGAAACACTCTATTACCCAAAGAAACATTCTATTACCCAATGAAACACTATAACCCAATGAAACACTCTATTACCCAATGAAACACTCTACTACCCAATGAAACACTCTACTACCCAATGAAACACTCTACTACCCAATGAAACACTCTACTACCCAATGAAACACTCTACTACCCAATGAAACACTCTACTACCCAATGAAACACTCTATTACCCAATGAAACACTCTATAACCCAATGAAACACTCTATTACCCAATCAAACACTCTATTACCCAATGAAACACTCTATTACCCAATGAAACACTCTATTACCCAATGAAACGCTCTATAACCCAATGAAACACTCTATTACCCAATGAAACACTCTACTACCCAATGAAACACTCTATTACCCAATGAAGCGCTTTAATCCTCTATGAAACACTCTAATCCTCTATGAAACACTCTACTACCCAATGAAACACTCTACTACCCAATGAAACACTCTACTACCCAATGAAACACTCTATTACCCAATGAAACACTCTACTACCCAATGAAACACTCTAATCCTCTATGAAACACTCTACTACCCAATGAAACACTCTACTACCCAATGAAACACTCTACTACCCAATGAAATACTCTACTACCCAATGAAACACTCTACTACCCAATGAAACACTCTACTACCCAATGAAACACTCTACTACCCAATGAAACACTCTATTACCCAATGAAACACTCTATTACCCAATGAAACACTCTATTACCCAATGAAACACTCTACTACCCAATGAAACACTCTATTACCCAATGAAACACTCTATTACCCAATGAAACACTCTACTACCCAATGAAACACTCTACTACCCAATGAAACACTCTACTACCCAATGAAACACTCTACTACCCAATGAAACTCTCTAATCCTCGATGAAACACTCTACTACCCAATGAAACACTCTAATCCTCTATGAAACACTCTACTACCCAATGAAACACTCTACTACCCAATGAAACACTCTACTACCCAATGAAACACTCTACTACCCAATGAAACACTCTATTACCCAATGAAACACTCTACTACTCAATGAAACACTCTAATCCTCTATGAAACACTCTACTACCCAATGAAACACTCTACTACCCAATGAAACACTCTACTACCCAATGAAACACTCTATTACCCAATGAAACACTCTACTACCCAATGAAACACTCTACTACCCAATGAAACACTCTACTACCCAATGAAACACTCTACTACCCAATGAAACACTCTACTACCCAATGGAACACTCTATTACCCAATGAAACACTCTACTACCCAATGAAACACTCTACTACCCAATGAAACACTCTACTACCCAATGAAACACTCTACTACCCAATGAATCACTCTACTACCCAATGAAACACTCTATTACCCAATGAAACACTCTACTACCCAATGAAACACTCTACTACCCAATGAAACACTCTATTACCCAATGAAACACTCTATTACCCAATGAAACACTCTACTACCCAATGAAACACTCTACTACCCAATGAAACACTCTACTACCCAATGAAACACTCTATTACCCAATGAAACACTCTACTACCCAATGAAACACTCTACTACCCAATGAAACACTCTACTACCCAATGAAACACTCTATTACCCAATGAAACACTCTATTACCCAATGAAACACTCTACTACCCAATGAAACACTCTACTACCCAATGAAACACTCTACTACCCAATGAAACACTCTACTACCCAATGAAACACTCTACTACCCAATGAAACACTCTATTACCCAATGAAACACTCTATTACCCAATGAAACACTCTACTACTCAATGAAACACTCTACTACCCAATGAAACACTCTATTACCCAATGAAACACTCTATTACCCAATGAAACACTCTACTACCCAATGAAACACTCTACTACCCAATGAAACACTCTACTAACCAATGAAACACTCTACTACCCAATGAAACACTCTATTACCCAATGAAACACTCTATTACCCAATGAAACACTCTACTACCCAATGAAACACTCTATTACCCAATGAAACACTCTACTACCCAATGAAACACTCTACTACCCAATGAAACACTCTATTACCCAATGAAACACTCTATTACCCAATGAAACACTCTATTACCCAATGAAACACTCTACTACCCAATGAAACACTCTATTACCCAATGAAACACTCTACTACCCAATGAAACACTCTACTACCCAATGAAACACTCTATTACCCAATGAAACACTCTATTACCCAATGAAACACTCTATTACCCAATGAAACACTCTACTTTTCATTATTTTAGGCTTTTTACAAAAAAATAACACAGTTAACAGCTGGATAATTATTATCCTGCAAGTATCATGGATACCAACCATAGCAACGACTTAAAATGGTAATTATTTTTTTTTTTTATGTTTTCGAAGGTGTGGGAACCTATATCCGAATTACCCTATTCTTCAACTTATTTTCATATTGAAAACTCAATATCATAAAGTATCGTTCAAACATAAAGTTTTTTTATTAGCTACATCGCAGCTAACTTTTTATCATTTTTTTATTTCATTGTAACTTTTCATCATTTATTTATTTCAATGTAACTCTTAATCATTTATTTATTTCATTGTAACTTTTTATCATTTATTTATTTCATTGTAACTTTTTATCATTTTTTTATTTCATTGTAACTTTCAATCATTTTTTCATTTTATTGTTTCTTTTTATCCTTTTTTTATTTCATTGTAACTTTTTATCATTATTTATTTTATTGCAACTTTTTATCATTTTTTTATTTCTTTGTAACTTTATCATTATTTTATAGCAATGATATGAATTATTTGCTAAGTGTAAGTTCATACACTGGGTATAAATAGAGAAGCTGTCGATGTCTCTCCATTGTACGGACCCATTCATCAGGTGGAAATTTATATGCAGACATGGAATAAAATGAATGAAATTAACATAACTATCTTACAGTGACTGTACTGAGACATGCTTACAGTGACTGTATTGAGACATGCTTACAGTGACTGTACTGAGACATGCTTACAGTGACTGTACTGAGACATGCTTACAGTGACTGTACTGAGACATGCTTACAGTGACTGTACTGAGACATACTTACAGTGACTGTACTGAGACATACTTACAGTGACTGTACTGAGACATACTTACAGTGACTGTACTGAGACATACTTACAGTGACTGTACTGAGACATACTTACAGTGACTGTACTGAGACATACTTACAGTGACTGTACTGAGACATACTTACAGTGACTGTACTGAGACATACTTACAGTGACTGTGCTAGACTTTACTATAATATATTTACCGTGTTTAAGTTCAAATACTAAATTCAATATATTACTAGTATAACTAACATTTCATTAACTCTAGTATAATTATTTATATCTCATGAAAAAGTGTATAAAAGTATCCTCAGTTCTTATTTATATGCTAACAGTCACACGAGGAGTACTCTCCAAATACACTAGAAACACAAAAAGAAGTCCTTGCAATTTGCCCAGTCCGCAGACAATGGCCTTCTTATTCCCTCCAAATATCATCGCCACGATCCACTGAGATATTTATTGACTTATAAACTTAATAGAAAAGGGATTCTCAATGGAGAAGTTGTGAATATAACAAGCGAGCCTCAGAAAATGTCATCGAGCCGCTGCCTCCACTAAGAAATATGAAGGAGACATTTTTCGGGAGATACTACTACGGAAATCCTGGACTGAGGCTAGCTCTTTTCTTCCTACAAATTGTAACAAACAACGACATAAATATAGTTTCATTACCCTTATGCAAATGATCTGTAACATTTATTAGGCTAATTCTTTTCTTCTATGCCTCTTGAAAATCATTGTGGTGTAAACAGAGTTGAGAATCTATACGCGACATTCAGATGATGTACGAGGCTGGTTATTAGGCAAAAGATCTCATTCATTACTCAAAAACTAGCTGATAAAAATATCATTCTTGATAGCATAACATCGTTTCTTTGCCAATGCATACAAATATTATTCCATGCATGTAAGAATTTGTCTCACTGTTCAAATTTTACTCATCACTTCAATGTACGAAATTTAGTAACAGTTTTTATAGTATCTTCAATGTTGATTTCTCTTATGCTTTTGGATAAAGTTTTATGTTATGAAGCAAGAGGGAACAAAATTATTCTTCCATGACCCCACCATTACATTTTCTCTTTTCAGCATCAGTACTTCATCAAGTTTTCAGTTTTATCTTCGAACTGAGGTCTGTGTTGACGTTAGTCCTCCACACTTCATCCAGTTTTCAGTTTCATTTCAACCTCAAAGGCTTTACTCGGACTGTAAGATGATAGTTTTCAGCCGAATGGACATTAAGATCCGCTGACATCATCTTCCACGGCATAAATGAATAACGCTCATTTGTGTAGAACTGCACTGGCTGTAGACAGAGACTATTAGCATAAAATATATGCAGAGACTCACTGCAAGGAAGAAGCCGTTAAATATTCAACACTCAGGGGATCTTTGCTGTTTAGACTCAACTGTCACACTGATTGCTTGTTTATTGCCGGCGCTGAGCACAGCTTAACAATGTGATTTGTGATGGGGGACTTAAGTTTGGGGATAAGGAGAAGTGGAGAGAGTGGAGAGAATTGGAGAGAACTTAAGTATGGGGATAGGGATAAGTGGAGAGAGTGGAGAGAATTGGAGAGAACTTAAGTATGGGGATAGGGAGAAGTGGAGAGAGTGGAGAGAATTGGAGAGAACTTAAGTATAGGGATAGGGAGAATTGGAGAGAGTGGAGAGAACTTAAGTATGGGGATAGACAGAGAGAGAAAAGTACAACCCATGTGGTCATATCTAATGGATCACCAATTTATGCTTTGAATCAATTCATTACGGGATTGGTTGGACTTTATTCACGTTTTCATGTGTGTTAAAAACAACCAATTAACTACTATGAGAATTAAAAGTTAATTTTGAGAATTTTAACGTATGTTGAAACAACTATGACAGAGTGTATTGTAGTAACTCACAAAGACTGTTAATTCAATGTATCTGGTGTATTAACTAACTTTCTATGAGTGTTGGCGATACTTTTTTAAGTTTAGGAGTGAGCCAAAACTACTGTTTTCTCTTAACCAAGGTCAATTTAACTCAATTTAAGTAGTACCTGCAACTCACCACGTTGGTAGAGGCAAAATCAAACCATTCATATGAGTCAAAACAAATCAAATTTGATTTGATACAACTAATCCTTTCTCCGTGTGTAGGGAGAAGTGGAGAGAACTTAAGTTTGGTGAGAGAGTAGTGGAAAGAGAAGAGAGAATTGGAAAGATTATTGGTAAGAATTTGCATGAGTTCATTCCTAGTGGAATGGTATCTGCAGTTTTATTATTGAAACGAATTACTTGACCTTAAATATTAGTTTTCTAAAATTCAAAGTCAGTTTTATAATTATAAGAATCCTTTAAATCACATTTAATTTTATATCAAATATCTCCTTAAATAGTGATGAGGTTAACAAAAAAAAAGTATCAAAATAAGAGATCCTGTTTGGATCCTATTTTTCTCATATTATTTTCCACAAAGTTTTTGCAGCGGTG
The DNA here is from genome assembly GCA_947561585.1 of Caprella mutica. Classification (NCBI taxonomy): domain Eukaryota; kingdom Metazoa; phylum Arthropoda; class Malacostraca; order Amphipoda; family Caprellidae; genus Caprella; species Caprella mutica. The sequence continues at coordinate 70,720 of CANNZV010001218.1, read as the reverse complement.
TAACATATCATGACATCTATAACCTATTCAGGGCACTGTTTGCAGATATGGTCGAACATTCTACAAATGGGGTTAGAATTCAATAGCCTATAGGGTGTTCAACTCCTTGTCATCCTGTACTAACTTTGGTATGTTTATATTTTGCTCTAATACATTGAGATGAGTAAAGTCATATATTGCTTATAGAAAGAAGATTAAGTTAAATACCGTATCATGGATTCACAAATTAAAAAAATAACTTTGAAAAAATTGGATAATTTCGATGTAGAAATTTTAATTTATTTTTAATTTATACATTACATTGACACTGTGATTGGTTAGGCTTGTAGACACTGTAGAATGTAATGATTATAAAGAGAAGTGTGTAGACACTATAGCTGATGGAATCTATAAACACTGTAGATGATGAGGCCTGTAGACACTGTATATAGAAGCCTGTAGACACTGTAGATAGAGGCCTGTAAACACTGTAGATAGAAGCCTGTAGATACTGTAGGTGATGAGGCCTGTAGACACTGTTGATAGAGGCCTGTATAAACTGTAGATGATAAGGCCTGTAGGCACTGTAGATAGAGGCCTGTATACACTGTAGACACTGTAAGTGTTGAGGTCTGTAGACATTGTAGATGAAGAGGCCTGTAGACACTGTAGATGATGAGGCCTGTAGACACTGTAAATGATGAGGCCTGTAGACACTGTAGATGATGAGACCTGTAGACACTGTAAATGATGAGACCTGTAGATACTGTAGATAGAGGCCTGTAGACACTGAAGATGATGAGACCTGTAGATGATGAGACCTGTAGATACTGTAGATAGAGGCTTGTAGACACTGTAGAGAGAGGCCTGTAGACACTGTAGATAGAGGCCTGTAGACACTGTAGTTAGAAGCCTGTAGACACTGTAGATAGAGGCCTGTAGACACTGTAGATAGAGGCCTGTGGACACTGTAGTTAGAGGCCTGTGGCACTGAAGATAGCGACCTGTAGACACTGTAGATAGAGGCCTGTAGACACTGTAGATAGAGGCCTGTGGACACTGTAGTTAGAGGCCTGTGGCACTGAAGATAGCGACCTGTAGACACTGTAGATAGAGGCCTGTAGACACTGTAGATAGAGGCCTGTGGACACTGTAGTTAGAGGTCTGTGGACACTGTAGATAGCGACCTGTAGACACTGTAGATAGAGACCTGTGGACACTGTAGATAGAGGCCTGTAGACTCTGTAGATCCTCTTCTCTCCAGTCATGTGTATCCACTCTCTTTGTATAAGTTGACCAGATACTCCTGTGAGCATTTCCTTTCTTTTATTTAACATTCATAGTAGTGACTCTGTCCCAAACTTTTTAAAGTAGTACATTTATTTGTCGTTGTCCAATGCACTACTTAAATAACTACTAACTTAGTACAGAACTACATGTACATTACATCTAAAATTTATATAAACTCAAATCAAACTCAAATATGATTTGTTTTGACTCATATGAATGGGTTATTTTTGCACCTACCTACGTGGTGAGTTGCAGGTACTACATAAAAGTAGTAAAAATTTACGTGAATTAAAACAAAACAGTCATTCTGACTCACTCCCAAACTTAAAAAACGTATCGCCAACTCGCTAAGTAAGTTAATTTTTACACCAGATACATTGGAGTAACAGTCGTTGTGAGTTACTACAATACACTCTGTCACAGTTGTTTCAACATACTTGTTTTAACACACATGAAAACATGATTAAAGTCCAACCAACTCATATAATAAATGATTCAAAGCATAAATTGGTGACCCATGTGATATGACCATATGGGTTGTACTTTTTTCTCTCTGTGTAGGTATGAATTTATCAAATTATTATAACTTGAAAGGGAGTAAAAGTGCAAAATTATAAGTTAAATAACCAATTACACTAATGGAAAAATATTCGTCTGTTATTTATTTAAATTAAATAATAAATGCATCGCAATCTTTAATATCTAACATATTAATGTGTAGGGTAAGTTACGAATTATAGGTCGGTTTCATATTTTCGGTCATATTAGAAAAGACGATATGTTAATTACAATTTAATTCTTATTTTCATTGGTATCCATGGTGCGTGCAGGTATCATGGATACCAATTTAAATGATTGATGATGAGATATTTATTATTTGAAACCAATTCACATCTACGAATATGTGAAACTGACCTATAATTCGTAATTTACCCTATATAACTTTTCCCAAAAGTGACCAAATAAATCAGTTGTGACGTCACAGCATCTCAGTGACGTCACGCTAAAGATGGCGGAGCGGAGAGTTAAATGCTCCCGTGTTATCGAAACAATTTGTAACGAAGCCTCTGATTGGCCAGTGCATTATTTGCAGCACATCTATGGGGCCTCCTTATTGGCTGAGAAATGTGATGCTCAATCACCATTGGCTAGTTTTTATATACATTTTTCTATACTAATTTGATAATATTTAATTAACAGATGATTATTAATGAATATTATTTATATCTTCAATTATTTATATTCTGTTAATGAAATGAAAGGAAGTGAAATAAATAAAATACAACTACCTTTATAGAATTTTAATTGTATAATGTTGTTTAATTTTAAGTTCTTTTTTAGTATTGTTTTACATGATTAATTTATTGATCCATTCATAAATTAATATTCTTTTAGATTTTTTTACTCTGATTATAATTTTTGCATTTGTTTTCATTTCTATGTTTAATGGCTTGAATTCATTTATTGTTTAATTCTGCATTGGATTCTTTAGAGTTTTAGATTGAATGCAGAAGCAAATAATTAAAAGTCTAGGGAAAGTACTCCTAGTATTTGATTAATTTTTTCATTAAAATTAAACCATCCTATAATTTTTTTGTAAACCAAAAGATTTGAATTGTGTTCAAATAAAAGATTTGTCTTTTTATTAAACAAAATATTTTCATTTAAAAAAAAATTCTCAACATTTTTTTTCAAATTTGAAAAAAAACATTTAATTTTTTAAACAAGATTTTATTTTTTTTTTTCAAACCAAAAATAATCAATTTTTTTAAACGAAGCATATTTAATTATTTTGTCAGCAAAAACTTCTTTAATTATCAGACTTGTCAGTTACCAAACAATCAAACGAAAAGCAGTCCTAAGTATAGATTTTACCACACAGTCGATGCAGTTTCCTGGACATCGTGTCTTTAAAGTTTATTGTACATAAACTTGACCGTAAACCACATAGAGTTTCTCTACATTTAACTCTGCAGTTTAACTGATACTCTGAAGACCGAATGATGTCAACAGTGATAGCAAAGTTTAGTTTTATTCATTAACAGTAGTCTTGTAAAGCCTTATATTCTGAAATTATCATGATATATATTTTGAAATTTAGAAAAAAAACGTGAATTGTAAAATTTGTTCAAATTAAGAAAAAGATTCTATGATCGAAAGAGTGAAACTGTCTGATAATTCGGAACTTACCCTATAGGGGAAAAATGTAGAGACTCGAATGAAAATTAGATTGACTCCATTAAACGAACGGTGAGTTTTTTCTCTCAATTGCTCACGTTTCATCGAAAAGAGAAGTGACGTCACGTGCCACATTTTAAACTCGTTACTTTTACGCTAGTGTTACTAAAGTAGGTAAATCGATATCACAGGATTTAACTTTATTATTAGTTTAAATTAAAATAGCTTATCCATTACCGATACGTATCAAAAATTATTGGAAATGATAATTTTTTTTCTCTAATCAAAACTGACTACACAAAATATAGTAGGATTGACATCTTTTTGATGTTAACAATATGATCGAAATTAGAGTTGATTTATTTATTGAGTGGATAATTATTTAATAACTAAAATAGTTGACACTGTATGAAATGCAACATCACCAAGAACTCAACCTGATACTCTATACAGAATGTGATAGAAAGAGTAAATTTTCTATTTGTTAAGTGTATTGAGTCTGGTGGTGGCTTTGAAATAGTAAATTTATGATAAAATAAAACTAGGAATTGTAATCTTTAAAATGAACCCTATTTCAGTCTTCTAGCAATAATATTTTAAAAATTACAGCCCTTTTATATAGGCTATTTTTTGCGGACACCCTGTATAATAATACTCTTGTTACCAATAGAACAGTAATACAGAAATTTTAATACTAATAGTATATAACTGTGTTATTGTACTTCATCATTGTATTATTGTAGCCAGCAGTACTTAAGGCAGAGACGGACGTACTTTCTGTCGGTAGATTAAGCAGATCAGTTGGCATCATTGATTGGATTAGCGACACCTGCTCCAGAGAACTCAAAACACTTCCAAAAAGAACAACAAAAATAGAAATTAAAGCAGTTGTACCCAAAGTTTTTCCTATTTATGCACTAGAATTGTAATTTTTACCTTCGTAGAATGCGGAAGGTTAAATATTATGAGGCATTTATTTATTTATATCATGTTGTTATTCACATTATTTCATCAAATTACCTGAAATTTGGTGGGACGATTGGCCAATATCAAGGAATCATCTGGTAAAATTTTGGGGTCGATCGGGTCAAATATCAAGGTCATTTATAACTCAACGATATTGGATGGTCAATTTCATATATAAGTGACAGCGAAGGTATATGATCTACGAGTTGACAGACGTTACATCGACAGATATTTCGTAGTTAGACGTTTCGTCGACAGACATTTCGTCGACAAGACGTTTCGTCAAAAGGACTTTTCGTCGACAAAACGTTTCGTCAAAAGGACTTTTCGTCGACAAGACGTTTCGTCGACAAATTTTCGTAAAATGGTTATTAACACACTCTAATGTTACAAAACATGTACTTTAACAAAATAATGGGTCAAGCGATCAAATTATGAAATGGAATAATGATAAGGAGAAAAACCATTAAATAAATTTCAATCGTTTGACTACTTCAATACTAAATCAAAACTATTCAATAAAAACAAAATATTTTAGAATAATTTGAAAATTTTCATATATGTACAACAAAACTAAAAAATATATATCGCATCAAATAATGAAATAATTGAAATCTAAATGACTGTAACCACACACAAAAAGAGCATTCTTAAATTTAATTATTTGTCTATAAGTAGCCTTGTGTCACAACTGACTATTAGTATCTTGCGGTGTTGTTTTTGGTAAATTTGTCGTTTCGAGTACTTTAAGAATATTAATAATAATTTATTAGTTCTACAATATTATGTAATAAGCTCATTTTTTTCTTGGAGAATCACAAATTCGAAGATGGGATATCGTTCGATAACTCTGAACTTTTTATAATTTAAAGCAAACTACTGGTTTCAGAGAATCACTTTTTGGTAAAACAGTAACCTAAGTATCGATAAGCATTCAACGGCGAATTTTTTTATATTAAATCTTGACTTTTAATCTAGGATTACCACTCAATTACAGAAAACCCGCATAAGTCGAACATTGGGCATTTACCAGTTGAAAATGACTTATCAATTACAAATTCGACGATATGAATCATATTATTACTAGTACAGTACCTGTTATTGAATCTAAATTATATTCGAATTCAAGTAGGTATTATTGTATCAATATTCTGATTAAACAGAAAAATCTTTCAAAAGCCAAAATATGAATTTAAATTTTGAAATAATTAGTGTCAATATCATTGTAGCCCGTAGTCATGATACTGCCACAAAAGATTTGTTTTTCCTTTTAATATGTATCTCTTAATAAACTTGTGTCACACGGACGGACGTGGCTCTTGTTACAGCATGTCCATGAATGAACGTAAATTATTGAGAGAAAATTGTTTTAATTTTATAATCACAAACGTAACTCGACCCAAAATTATTAAATTACTTTAATTTGATATTATTGAATAGTTTTGGTTTAGTAGAAAAACGATTGAAATATATTGAATAGTTTCCCTCCTTACCATTATTCTATTTTGTAATTTGATAGTTTGATACATTATTCTGTTAAAGTACATGTTTTTGAAACATTAGAGTGTGTTAATATCCCATTTATGAAAATTTGTCGATGAAACGTCTTGTCGACGAAAAGTCCTGTCAACGAAACGTCTTGTCGATGAAATGTCTGTAGACGAAACGTCTGTCTACGAAACGTCTGTCGACGAAACGTCTGTACACCGATCTACGAGTGCATATCGTCTATTTTATTTTATATTTTATTCCTATATAAAATTGTTGTTTGAATATCAAACTTTTGAAGGGATGATTAATGCATGCATGGACAAATAAAGACTAGGGTAATTTTCGAGTTATTAGACAGTTCCACCTTTTCGGACACGTAGGAGTAAAAAACAATAATGAAAATTAAATAATAATTGTGTTGTATATTCGTTTTTTTCTGAATGTGGGACTTTCTAATAGCTCGAAACTTACAATTTGTAGGTATAATAAATTGATAGCCTATACCATATATTATATTTTGAAAATATTTATAATGGTTATGAAAGATACATCATTATTAAAACTATCATAAGAGCTTCATTTAAGTCTATATTAAATTTAATTTAAACCCTATTCTACCTCATATTTGATAGCTAAGAAAATAGTACATACAAATTATTATTCTAATAATATTCTATTCCAATGATATATTTCAATTTAATTATATATATTTTTATTTAATTATATTTTTTATATAATTGTATTTTTTTTAACTATGTATTATAATTTAACTATATATTTTAACCTTCTATTTTTTTCACTTTAATTAGATATTAATAAAAACAGTTTTCTTTAAATGGTTGGACATGTGAACACTCGAAACTTACACTAGGAACTTAAAACAATATTTAATATCCCTTTCTCTATATTCCCTCTTACAATGAACTACACAAACCTTCATTGAAGTCACATGAAGGTATGCGCCTTCTCTAACTTCCTAAATTGATCGCAAGAAAAAACCTTCGCGTTTTCTACCTAATTGAAAAAAGAAAATAATGCAATTAGAAGGCATGAAAAAATCACTGAGTAGAAGTGTTTGAAGGCGCGTGAAGGTACCTGATACAGTAATGAAGGTAGTTGATACAGCAATGAAGGTAGTTGATACAGCAATGGAGGTAACTGATACAGCAATGAAGGTACCTGATACAGTAATGAAGGTAGTTGATACAGTAATGAAGGTAGTTGATACAGTAATGAAGGTAGTTGATACAGCAATGAAGGTAGCTGATAGAGCAATGAAGGCAACTTATACAGCAATGAAGGTACCTGATACAGTAATGAAGGTAGTTGATACAGCAATGAAGGTAGCTGATACAGCAATGAAGGTAGTTGATAGAGCAATGAAGGCAACTTATACAGCAATGAAGGTGGTTTTAATTATATATATAAAGAGAGGTATTAAATATAAATTTATATCATTCATATCAAACTAATAGAATCTGTGACATTACTTGTATAGTGTATACAATATGAGGCAAAACTTTTTAAGAAAGAGTCACATAAAGTGCTGTAAGTAGCGACACAAACACAAGCCTACCAGACAGAGAGAGATGCATCAGATGTTTTTGTTGCTTCAATCAAGGTGTAAATATAGAAATCCCTCAGGATTTAGCAGAGCGTGCATCCCTGCAGTATCTCCTGTGTATCCTTGCAGTATCTCCTCTGTATCCCCAGGAGTCTTATTTTGTTACAACAATCACGAAGGTACCTAATCAGCCTCTAGGTCTCTGCACAACTTTTACCAAAACTTTCTGTCTTGGTTTGGATGAGAAGTCTGCACGATAATACACCGAAAAACCACTTGGATTCATTGGCTCGGGCTCTATTAGTCACGCTACATGACTTCTTCGAGGTTTGTCTGCAATGATCAGATAGTGATGGCTAATTTGGAGTGATTGCACAGACCTTGGGAACAATGTGTAGCAATAATCGCTGTATCATTGGTAATATTTCGGTAATTTGTTAACTTGTTAAGCCTGTGAAAATCTATCGAAATTTGATTCTGTAGGAGATAAGACTATTGAGAAATTATTTGGTGAAACCGATTATAAAAAACATAAAACCTATAAGTGTTTTTTAATGCTGAAAAATTTAATAAATATCAAATAATATGGGATTTTTAAAATAATATATGATTTATTATTATATAAGTTCAGTATTTGCATATTTCTGACATTCGTATACAAGGAGTTATTTATGAATTGCTACATTAGACTGAGAGGTACTGTAAGAAACTTTTAATAAATTCTCTTCAGACCCCAGTATTTGATTAACTATTACAAGTCTAGGGAAAGTACTTCCAGTATTTGATTAACTATTACAAGTCTAGGGAAAGTACTCCCAGTATTTGATTAACTATTACAAGTCTAGGGAAAGTACTCCCAGTATTTGATTAACTATTACAAGTCTAGGGAAAGTACTCCCAGTATTTGATTAACTATTACAAGTCTAGGGAAAGTACTCCCAGTATTTGATTAACTATTACAAGTCTAGGGAAAGTACTCCCACCAATATTTGATTCACTTCTCTTAATAAGTGATTTTATTTTAAATTAAACGCCACCATCTAATTATAACAGTCATACAAACGTATAAAGGACTCCCTTGTTAAAAGTTCTAATAATGTGGTAGCTACGTGTGGTAGGGGGAGGGGAAGGGTGCTATTTGCGCGCCAAAATGTGTCGTTAGTGTTTACTCCTGAGTCTTATTACGACCAACAAATCTCCCACATTGCTCTCCTCTGCTTTTGTCCTCAAGACATTTGGGATTAGTGTTATTGGGTTTCAAAAGACACTCACACTCTCTTTCTGAAGACTTCTTTTTATGCAAAATGAAGATGCGTTGATTTAGAAATGTTAAAATGCATGAAGAGATTTGAAATTTCGTGTCCACCGATTAGTAGTTAGGTAAATGGAACCCATTTGTAGAATTTGATTTAAGAGCCGTTTTTGTCAGATAGAAATTAAATTTGAATAAATAGGTTATAAAACTACTTTAAATATACTTTTCATTTGTGTGACTTTTATGGTAATATATTTCTTTTTTCTTTATCTATTGATAAATTGTTAATGTAATTTACACAAATGAACAATAAATTAAAAGTTTTTCCCTATAACCATTTATTAGATAAAAATCTATTTCAATTGTTCAATGAGTAGCTCCTTATTCTTAATAAAAATCCCCTAATATCTAAATCCGATAATGAACGAATAAAGTTGGTATATCTTTTGATATATAATCCATAGGAATGGCTTCCTATGGATGCAGTCAGGGATATTTTGGCAGCCATCTCTCTCGGTATCCATTGAAGCCGCAACAGTTTCTTCGATTATCACCTACCACACGAGACCATACATCCAAACATTCGTATTTGGAGTGGATGGAAATCCAGGCCTAGTCTCGGTGTATAAACTCAGCAATAGTGTAATGTCCGGCAGCTACTGAAATATCTGTAATAACCCCTTGATGTGTGAGGATCGTCTGTGACAATGCCTTCTAGGAATCAACGACATGGCCTCCTCATCAACTGATATCTGATATAACATCCTTCAAATTTGTCGTTCCCTAATATAGCATCGGAACAATACTGCCCGATTATGGAAAGTTTAAAATATCCAAATATGAGAAGATCGTAATTAATTTCGGAATTAGTTATATAGAAATCAATGTTAAAATCTATGTAGCAATATGATATCTTGTACATTAGGAATAAAATATTTCAACGGTATTTCATAATATTTCCAAAAGTGTTTGACACGTCATCAAATCATAAGCCAAATTTTATTTAAGATCAACAGGCCATGAAGATGTCTAGATGGCTCCACCGTCCAGATACACTTATGAGACGCATATGTAACAATATGCTGACTCATCACTCTCATTTGTTTCTGTTTATCCAAACAGAGGGCCAAGGATTCCCTGTTTATTTGTTTGTGTGTTTGGATGGTCAGAGATAATCTTAATGTTGGTGTGAAGGGATTGCAAGGGAAGAACCTTTGCATTCTCTAACATCTTTGTCAAATCTTGATTGAATGCATTAAATATAACTACGTATGTAGATTGTATACTTTAAATAAAAATACATAGATATGTTTATTGTATACAAATAGTATACATTTAATTTAAGTACATGCATATGTTCCTTGTTTATATGTATATTCATGAAAAAGATATGTGTGAAGCTTAGAAATTAATTTCAATTATACTCGTTAGATGCGTAACTTGGATGCATTAATTTAAATTAAAGTAGTTAGTTGTGTAGCTTGGATGAATTAAAATACTACTACCTAAATGAGTAGTTAGGATACATTAAATTGGACTTTTAAGGTACGTTTTGCATGCAGCGATTGTTAATTGCGATCATCGCCCAGCGGTTATAACTGTGCAGTAGTTTATTGCTACTCCTATGGGGATGTTTTGCAGTACATACTTGTCGCTGAGCACTACTTTAATTTTTTCTATCATTTCTAAGCGATGATCGTAACAATCGCTGCATGCAAAACGTACCTTTAGGGCTGATTCACACCATCGGTCCACTCACGCTCCAATCACGGTTCGATCCAATATTCTTTAATGCATTTCACGTAGAGCATCCACACTGGCAGTGCCGGTCAAGTAACGCTCCGCTCACGCTCCAGTCACGATCCAATCAGAAGATATTTTGACTGGACCGTGATCGGAACTACCACAGCGCTCCAGTCACGGTCAATTTTTATTATTTTTTGTGTTTTTCTTGAATATTAAACATATTTATTACCTTAAAGGCTTTGATTTACAACCAGTCTTTCTCTAGGAGTGATTGTTTTTTTTTTCAGTGTTGCATGCTCTTTTTTTCAAATCATTTTCAATCTTAGCCAGATATTTTCAAAAGTTCCAATAGTCATTCGAAAATATCTAAAAAAATTAGTTTTGTCATCTATCAGATGAGGATACAACGAGTGAATATCCTTCACACTTCCTATCTTTTAGCATTGGATGAACTCAAAATCTCTTCTTTTTTGTTTTCTCTTATCCTGTTTATCAATTAAGCGTCATGATAATCACTACAAAATCAGATGATGTGGAAGGGACGGTAGCGAGAGCGGACCGTGACCGGACCGAACATTTTAATGCACAAGTATGAGACCTGACCGTGACTGGAGCAAGAGCAGACCATGACGGGAGCGATGGTGTGGATTAGCCCTTAAATGACTGCAGTGAACCTTTAAGATACTGCAGTGAACCTTTAAATGACTGCAGTGAACCTTTAAATGACTGCAGTGAACCTTTAAATGACTGCAGTGAACCTTTAAATGACTGCAGTGAACCTTTAAATGACTGCAGTGAACCTTTAAATGACTGCAGTGAACCTTTAAATGACTGCAGTGAACCTTTAAATGACTGCAGTGAACCTTTAAATGACTGCAGTGAACCTTTAAATGACTGCAGTGAACCTTTAAATGACTGCAGTGAACCTATAAAAAACTGCAGTGAACCTTTAAATGACTGCAGTGAACCTTTAAATGACTGCAGTGAACCTTTAAATGACTGCAGTGAACCTTTAAATGACTGCAGTGAACCTTTAAATGACTGCAGTGAACCTGTAAATGACTGCAGTGAACCTGTAAATGACTGCAGTGAACCTTTAAATGACTGCAGTGAACCTGTAAATGACTGCAGTGAACCTTTAAATGACTGCAGTGAACCTGTAAATGAATGCAGTGAACCTTTAAATGACTGCAGTGAACCTTTAAATGACTGCAGTGAACCTTTAAATGACTGCAGTGAACCTTTAAATGACTGCAGTGAACCTGTAAATGACTGCAGTGAACCTGTAAATGACTGCAGTGAACCTGTAAATGACTGCAGTGAACCTTTAAATGACTGCAGTGAACCTTTAAATGACTGCAGTGAACCTTTAAATGACTGCAGTGAACCTTTAAATGACTGCAGTGAACCTTTAAATGACTGCAGTGAACCTTTAAATGACTGCAGTGAACCTTTAAATGACTGCATTCACCCTAAATTATTCTCCCTATGGGTTTTCTCTTGTGGAAGTGTGTTAAAAAGTTTGTTGAGTATAGGCCTTCCTAAGCCGCAATTATAAGTGTTGTCACCTTAATTACCTTATCACCAGGCCTCTTTAATTGCTATCTAAGTCCTGTCGTGTCTTCTTCAACTCATGCAGCTATTTGTCACTCGTTTTTGCCACCAGGAGGCGCTGATATGCAGTCTGGGTCTTTAAACAATAAAAAACCACTGAAATTATCCTAATTCAATAAATAAGTATAGTTTAAATCATAGTTAATAATATAATCGAATGGGAATTTGTTTCATGGGTAAACTAATCTATTTTTGAGGATATTTTAATGCAATCTACCCTATTTTCATTGGCTTATTGACTCCCTGGCAGACTTTTTATAGGGAATAAATTGCTGCGTCAGCGAAATGATTTGGAATCCAATGAATAATGATTGAAGAGAACTTATATAAATATATAAATGGTAAGGAGTGAATAAAATAATAATTTAAATTAATAATATGTTACCTAATACGCTTGATAAATATCGAATTATAGAATTTAGTTTGCTGTGATTTTACTTTTAATTTTATCTCTATTCCTTTTAATTGTGATGTACTTTCAAGTTATTGGACGGTTCCACATTTTCGATCATATAAGATTTAATTTGATAATAGTTATTAAATAAGTTATGGGTATCCTTTATTACCTAATTAAAATTAAAAGTTATATGATAATTATTATATACTAGTGTAATTTCTCGTTAAAAATAACGGGTTTTCAACAGTATTAATATTGGTGTGGCTTAAGATTTAGTTATATATTGATTCTGTTAAATTATAACATGCAGTTTTTTTTCCGAGATAATTTATTTTTCTACGTAAACTTATTTATTTTATTGATAACAATGTACAATAAAAAATGAATTTAATTAGAAATTAAATATCATATCAATATATTCCCGTGCGTATCACAGTTAAATTCATGTTAATAATAAATCCCAATCGTATGTTTTTCTCCTATCATTCTTAAAAAGTTCAATAAATAAATTACTGAAATTATTAGGATAGAATATACTTCTTACATGATCGAAAATGTGGAACCGTCTGATAACTGGAAACTTGCCCTAGCTGTGAGATCAAATCAATACTCCGTAGCGCAATAAAGCGTGTTTATTAGCTGTAAAAGCTGCAATGACGGATTGAAACTGTCCTAGGTATGATGAAACATCTTATGAATAATGATGTCATTGTACTAGTACTAATATTCAAATATGTTTTGTGATTAGGATTTATAATCTAATTTTATCATGAGAATTAATGCGGTAATAGTCAGTGCTTACAACTATGAAGAATTTCTGGAAAATAATGATGTTGAAGTTAAGAATTTGAGTTATAGGCTTTTATTAAAGACTAATTGTAAACAATAACAAACTGATATAAAGAGAGTGAGGTATACTGTAATACAGGTAACAATATTAACAATTTTAACAATATTGAGGCAAAGATTGTAACAATATTGAGGCAAAGTAGCTACAATATTGGGATGATGTTGTAACAATTTCGCGGTAATGTTAAGAATAAGTGTTACCTAGTACTCTAGGATATTTTAATTATGTAATTTTAGTATGGGCAAATAGGTTGTTCATTTAACAATTTATTTCAATACTGATATCATGAAATTAACTTTATTTGATAATGTATACTTTTCCTACAACTGTTTTACCGAAAGATTTTAAATATTTCTACCTGTCAAGAAAAATATACAACTATAAAAAAATCCACCTTGCAAAACTACGTTTCTTTTCCTTTGTAAATCAATAGATATTAAAGCATTACTCACAGGGAGGAAAAGAACAACTTTAGTCATTTGCAGAGTTAGTTCTGATTAGCAGAGATGTGAGTAAGCAGTGAAAAGAATATCGAGTGATGATAAACAACCTGCGCCTTCATTAACCCTCCAAATAGGCTTTGTTTTGACTAACTTTCCAGTCAAATAATAAACCTGCATGAAGTTTGGCAGTTAGGAGGACATTAGCGCCTCCTGTGGGGACTTTGCTACCTTAACTAAGTCATTATGGTGCCTGACACCCTACTATTTACTTACATTCTGACACTTTTCACATTGCTACCTGATTGTGAGGAATAAAACACACACACAGTGAAGAGCTGTGCAAACTGTCATCGTTAGCGTAAATCTTTGCTTGAGTACCTCCCAATGGGGTAAGTTACGAATTATCGGACAGTAACACATTTTCCGTAAAAAATATATTATTCAATATTTCAGCTGGTTACTTTAATTGGTATCCATAATACCTGTAGGAACCAACAGGTATCATGGATGGATTAAAATATCCAGTTAAAACATTTAAAAAAAAAATTATATGACCAAAAATGTGTAACTGTCTGATAATTCATAACTTACCCCATTTAGAAAAGCTCTTACAAAAAATAATCCAAAGACCACACTACCTATTGATTCATTTAAAGTCCGTTTGATGGCGCTGTCTCTTTGCTTTCTATCATTTGTTTCAGAAGTCAGCACACACTGTTTGAAATACAAATCATTAACACAGAAAAACTAAAAGAAATTAACAACCTGCCTAAACTACCTGTTAAGTCAATTTTATATATAATTTATCTAATATATGTATAGTAGAGTACATAGTTCCACTAGCGATGTAAGAATAAAATGGAGTTAACTTCCATCAATTACTGCACGGGCTCTTTAGTCAAACAATTTTCTTGAGAGGGTCACGTCTAACTTCACTAAAGTTAATTTGAAACAATGAATTGAATAACAGAATTAAAGAGAAACAAGAGAAAAGTTATGAGTTTTCGTGTCAATCTTTGCATTGGAGATTTCGTGAACAAGAATATTGTAATACGAACTAGTTTTACTTTACTATTTTCACAATACGAACTAGTTTTCCTTTACTATTTTCACAATTCGAACTAGTTTTACTTTACTATTTTCACAATACGAACTAGTTTTACTTTACTATTTTCACAATACGAACTAGTTTTCCTTTACTATTTTCACAATACGAACTAGTTTTACTTTACTATTTTCACAATACGAACTAGTTTTACTTTACTATTTTCACAATACGAACTAGTTTCACTTTACTATTTTCACAATACGAACTAGTTTTACTTTACTATTTTCACAATACGAACTAGTTTTACTTTACTATTTTCAAAATACGAACTAGTTTTACTTTACTATTTTCACAATACAAACTAGTTTCACTTTACTATTTTCACAATATGAACTAGTTTCACTTTACTATTTTCACAATACGAACTAGTTTCACTTTACTATTTTCACAATACGAACTAGTTTCACTTTACTATTTTCACAATATGAACTCGTTTCACTTTACTATTTTCACAATACGAACTAGTTTCACTTTACTATTTTCACAATATGAACTCGTTTTGTGACCCCCTGAAAATGGGTCACAGTGATCGAAAAAATTTATCAGGGTAAGTTCTGAGTTATGGAAAGGTTTCACATTACCGATCTACATAATTTAACATTAAATTCGTTGTTTGTTTTGGTATCCATGATACCTGAAGGTATCATGGATACCAATCCATATACCGAGATAGAATGTTAAATTTTATCGTTTTCTCTAATGTGATCTACTTAGAGGAACTGTTCAATAATTCGGAACTTACCCTTATTTAAATCGGAAAAAGATAATGCAATGATGGGTGACAGTATAACATCTCCCCATCATAATGCACATCAGTGATGGGTGATAGTTAGGTTCAAATGTGCAGTCTCGTCTTCCCCATCAAAAGTTGACTAACTGAATTTAAGAATGGGTCGTGACGCGCATTTTAAATTCCTGTTGACCGTTTGCTGCAGTCGAATCATTGGCCAATATTTTGCCAAAGTATGTGAATGCACTGAAATGAAGTGCATACAACTGCCTTACTTGAGTATGCACCAAAAAGGGACATTTTACGGTGAAAATAAAAAAAATACCTGGTGGGATTTGCTTAGGCTAAGCTCTGAGTTATCGGACTGATTCACATTTTCGATCATTATTTCCCTTTAGTCAAGATACATGCATTTATCATGACACCAATTAAAAAAAACGATTTAAAATGTTTGAAAGATATATATATATCTTATATGATCAAAAACGTGGAACTGTACGATAACTCAGGACTTACCCTACTTAAAAATTATAGAATTTTAGAAACAAAAAATATTTTTACTGAACATGAATAAGTAGAAATTGATAAGAAGGAAAAGAACATTGTTAAAGAACAATTAATTAAAATATAAAAAATATGTAAAAAAAAATCGAAAACATCGAAGACACGAAAGTGTTCATTTTCGCCCTACATTCAATTACGTAAAATAAGGTAAAGGATATACCCACCACTTGGACCCTTTACACATGAATGTTAGGTAGATCCTCTACTCTATTTGTTCTTCAACTGACCAGCATGACATTCACATTTTGGGTCATTTTGACCATCTTTTCCTACTCTGTTGACTAAATTTTAGAAGCTTTTTGGATCATTTTTTTTCTTTGATTTCCTTTACTTTTCCCATAGAAAGAGAATGCTATCACATTCCCATTGCAAGAGAATGCTATCACATTCCCATTGCAAGAGATTGCTATCACATTCCCATAGCAAGAGAATGCTATCACATTCCCATTGCAAGAGAATGCTATCACATTCCCATTGCAAGAGAATGCTATCACATTCCCATAGCAAGAGAATGCTATCACATTCCCATTGCAAGAGAATGCTATCACATTCCCATAGCAAGAGAATGCTATCACATTCCCATTGCAAGAGAATGCTATCACATTCCCATTGCAAGAGAATGCTATCACATTCCCATTGCAAGAGAATGCTATCACATTCCCATTGCAAGAGAATGCTATCACATTCCCATTGCAAGAGAATGCTATCACATTCCCATTGCAAGAGAATGCTATCACATTCCCATTGCAAGAGAATGCTATCACATTCCCATTGCAAGAGAATGCTATCACATTCCCATTGCAAGAGAATGCTATCACATTCCCATTGCAAGAGAATGCTATCACATTCCCATTTCACCAATGATGTCCGCAGTGTTTAATATTTCAAATCCTATCAGAGTTTGAACTCAAACTCAATCAAATAAAAAGGAATAAATAAAATCAATCTGCGAGAAATGTCTTGAAATTCTTCCAATAAATTAGTTTCCTAATTGAATCTCTCAGTTTTTGACAGTTTTTCCTGCTTTGATGCAATGTATCATAAATTCATACTAACTAAAAGATAATAATACTCATTTTATATATGCTGTTCTATTATATAAGATGATACACTAATTAAATAAAATGTTGTATAGAAACAGAATAGTAATAACAAGTATTAAAAACTGTAGCCTTTTTTTAATACTATTTAACGCGTCATGCCATGAATTAATATGAATGTGAAAAAAAGGAAAACAATTATTGCTAATCCTTCTAATGTTTAGGAAAAAAAACTAATTATATTACACAATAAAAATGGAAGAAATAGGTCTTCAATTTAAAGAAAAATGAAAATCATAATTGTGCTTTAATAATGTCAGCGTACACATTGGTTCTAATGGATGAAAGCGTAGTCAAATTTTTAACCGGTCGTTTAATGAAAATATTTCCAAAGTTTCCAAACTATAAATGACATCAGTCCACCCTATCCTTTGCCTAAATAAACAGATAAAGGATGTATACCTTTTTCACATTATTGGAAATCGAACCCCTAGCGAAATGAAGTCCAAGCAATGCACAGACATGATCTCCAATACAATTCTGGAGAGTGAGACGGAGGTGTGTAAGGAAACAAGGAATTAAATCAGTAGTGGCGTATTTGCAGGTGGCGTAGTACTTAAGGACAGTCCTTTTAAACCAAACCTGAAAGTAAATCATCTAAAGGGAACCTTTGAAAGATGAAATGACCCTTTAAATGACTGCAGTGAATCTTTAATTTATCAATTTAAATGATGATTTTAACCTTTAAATGATGATTTGAATAACTGGAGTGAACCTTTAAGTTACTGGAGTGAACCTTTAAGTTACTGGAGTGAATCTTTAAGTAACTGGAGTGAACCTTTAAGTAATTGGAACTAATTTTTAAATGATTAATTGAACCTCTGAATTATGAACATAACCATTAAAAGGCTCATTTGTTTACAATAACATGTCATCACGAGGTTCCACTAGCCATGACATTCATTGGAGATGATGGCCCAAAATGTTGAGGATGCGAAAGAATCCTTGGAAGGATTTACGTCAAGGTCTTAGTTCAGATAAACAAGGATTAGTTAGGCACTGGCAAAATCCTACAGACTTACTGACACCTAGTGGCAAAATAGAGAACTATTGGCAACACTGCCCTCGTGAGGAGACAAATGAATGTGGCAACACTGACTACCACTGAATGGCAACACTCAGACAACACTCTAATGGCAACACTCAGACAACACTCTAATGGCAACACTGACTGTCAATGAATGGCAACATTCAAGCAATTCGACTGAATGGCATCACTGATGGCAACACTCTAATGGCAGCATTTAGACAATCCCACTGAATGGCAACACTCTAATGGCAACACTGGCTCCCTCTGAATGGCAACACTATAATGGCAACACTGGCTCTCTCTGATTGGCAACACTCGCTCCCTCTGAATGGCAACACTGGCTCTCTCTGAATGGCAACACTGGCCTCCAATGAATGGCAACACTCTAATGGCAACACTGGCTCTCTCTGAATGGCAACACTGGCTCCCTCTGAATGGCAACACTCAAATGACAACACTGGCCTCCACTGAATGGCAACACTCCAATGGCAACATTCAGACAATCCCACTGAATGGCAATACTCCAATGGCAACACTCAGAGATAATTCTCTTTACATACATTACTAAATATTATTCTAAGCAAATACATTTCCTATTCAATAGCAATTATAAGTATAATAATGGCCTTCTATTTCTTGCTCATATTTTCTATTTTCTGCCAACAAAAACTCTCAAAATGATAAAAGATTGTACTATCAGATAAAAAATCATATGGTTTCATACTTTGAGAATAGCATCACAAATCATAAGATCTGACGATATTTAATTCATGAAAGATTATTTTATCGTCTATAATTTTTATCCAATAGTTCGAAACGAAATGTTATTCTTCAACACGAATGAGCTATAGCGAAGTACATACTTTTTCTATGACAACAATGAGCGTCACCTAGGTACACAAATCAGCCTAAGACTCCACTGAGTGTTTTCCCTAGTTCTCTTTTTTTCTCGGACAGATGAATAAGGAGGCAAGTAACAATGGGCTGTTCTTTAATTGAAATCAGCAGCTTGTGATGTTTGTGCTGCACAAAGAAATTAGGCCATGATTGTTAGCGCAAAAAGGGGAAAATTGAGAGAAAATTAAGAGAATGATTATGATTATGGAGTGATTATGATTCAGCCTATAGAGTGATTATAATTTAGCTTATGGAGTGATTATGATTCAGCTTATGGAGTGATTATGATTCAGCTTATGGAGCGATTATGATTCAGCTTATGGAGTGATTATGATTCAGCTTATGGAGTGATTATGATTCAGCTTATGGAGTGATTATGATTCAGCTTATGGAGTGATTATGATTCAGCTTATGGAGTGATTATGATTCAGCTTATGGAGTGATTATGATTCAGCTTATGGAGTGATTATGATTCAGCTTATGGAGTGATTATGATTCAGCTTATGGAGTGATTATGATTCAGCTTATGGAGTGATTATGATTAGGATAATTTACCATGTCACCCTGTGCTAGATCTGATGATAGAGGTATAATAATAGGAAGATCTTATTTATTTTTCGGCACATCTGGGCAATGACTTTGCGTTTGCTAATTAGATCGTTAAGGGAAAATTTATTCGAACTGAGCGTGAATAGTCAACTAGAATTCGTTTGATTTGAAATAAAAGTCCATTTACATTTATTGAATTTATCTTCAATATTTTAATTAATTCAAACTAAATTTCTTTGATATATTTTTAAATAGTTCCCACCAATATCTAAATATTTTAAATTGTCATTTAATTACATAAATCATGAAGGAATTATATATTAGTGTTTACAATGAAATAATTATTGGTTTACTTTATACATTATAATTAATTTCTGTCTAACAAACACAATAGTTTTATTAATTTATTGTTTTTGAATTATCTTGCTTTTGTCATAAGGCATGTAAAAACCATTAACTTTTAACACCAACAATATAATATTTACTATAGGTATAGTTAATCGAAATTAATGTGTTTCACTTAACAACTTTCGAATATTCTATAATTGGATTTTTTTAAATTTTCAAAAGTAGGTAGTTATTTACTATTTAGCGTTAACCATAGTCCATTTCGCTGCCATTTACGAATGACATGCCAGGTTGCATTTGGTGTCCAAACTACTCCCCATTTATCGGGTGAAGTACAAGGTCTCCAGTTGTTCTCTGAGTCGTAATGTAATGAAACACTCGGCAGATGAGACCCTCTATACAACATAAAGCAAATACTGAGAGTATGCTCTTAATGCCTGCCTTTTCGTATATGCTGTGTCTTGGTTAAGCTTGTGACAATAGGCTTTGAAAATCATAGATCTTGACAATACATATAAAAGATTGAAAGAATTAAAGAGAATTGAGTCGTTCTACTACAGCGGTAAATAATATTCGATTCCATTTCATTTCGTTTCGTCTATGATACTCTTGGGATCAGTAATTTGTGACAACCTTAATTATGATACATTTAGAAAGTCTTGTAATGTTTATATTCATTTGAAATTTCGTATTCAATGACATAACAGAATAACAAATTGAATAATATATGAAGATCCACTTTAAAATACTGCCAGAATTTACTGAATTCTCGTTTGTGTAAAAGAAGGTTTAGCAGTAAGTTTCAAGTTAGATTGAATTTTACTTAAAATCGATATTTTCAAATAAAATAGGTACTGCATCAGTACTTCAGATGTAAATAGGTACTGCATCAGTACTTCAGATGTAAATAGGTACTGCATCAGTACTTCAGATGTAAATAGGTACTGCATCAGTACTTCAGATGTAAATAGGTACTGCATCAGTACTTCAGATGTAAATAGGTACTGCATCAGTACTTCAGATGTAAATAGGTACTGCATCAGTACTTCAGATGTAAATAGGTACTGCATCAGTACTTCAGATGTAAATAGGTACTGCATCAGTACTTCAGATGTAAATAGGTACTGCATCAGTACTTCAGATGTAAATAGGTACTGCATCAGTACTCTCAGGGTGATTCCGTTCAATCTTCTGCTCCATCAGTTGCAATCACCCCCCGGCAAAACATATGAGATGTACCTCTTGCTAGACTTTTACCCCCAGCCCCCCTCTACCTTCCATCACCCCCTGCTTTCTACCCCCCCCCCTACTTTCTACACTTCCCCCAGTGTAGAGTTATTGGCATTAAAGTATTAAAAGACGAAATGATTAACATGAGGAATGGGTGGAGAGAATTAAAAATATATAGAAGCAAAAAGATAAAGAGTGTATAATGTGCACTAACAGATAATGTGCACTAACAGATAATGTGCACTAACAGATAATGTGCACTAACAGATAATGTGCACTAACAGATAATGTGCACTAACAGATAATGTGCACTAACAGATAATGTACACTAACAAATAATGTACACTAACAGATAATGTGCACTAACAGATAATGTGCACTAACAGATAATGTGCACTAACAGATAATGTGCACTAACAGATAATGTGCACTAACAGATAATGTGCACTAACAAATAATGTGCACTAACAGATAATGTGCACTAACAGATAATGTGCACTAACAGATAATGTGCACTAACAAATAATGTGCACTAACAGATAATGTGCACTAACAGATAATGTGCACTAACAGATAATGTGCACTAACGGACTAACAACAGATAATGTGCACTAACAGATAATGTGCACTAACAGATAATGTGCACTAACAGATAATGTGCACTAACAGATAATGTGCACTAACAGATAATGTGCACTAACAGATAATGTGCACTAACAGATAATGTGCACTAACAGATAATGTACACTAACAGATAATGTGCACTAACGGACTAACAACAGATAATGTGCACTAACAGATAATGTGCACTAACAGATAATGTGCACTAACAGATAATGTGCACTAACAGATAATGTGCACTAACAGATAATGTGCACTAACGGACTAACAACAGATAATGTGCACTAACAGATAATGTGCACTAACAGATAATGTGCACTAACAGATAATGTGCACTAACAGATAATGTGCACTAACAGATAATGTGCACTAACAGATAATGTGCACTAACAGATAATGTGCACTAACAGATAATGTGCACTAACAGATAATGTGCACTAACAGATAATGTGCACTAACAGATAATGTGCACTAACAGATAATGTGCACTAACAGATAATGTGCACTAACGGACTAACAATAGATAATGTGCACTAACGGACTAACAACAGATAATGTGCACTAACAGATAATGTGCACTAACGGACTAACAATAGATAATGTGCACTAACATATAATGTGCACTAACGGACTAACAACAGATAATGTGCACTAACAGATATTGTGCACTAACAGATAATGTGCACTAACAGATAATGTGAACTAACAGATAATGTACACTAACGGACTAACAACAGATAATGTACACTAACGGACTAACAACAGATAATGTACACTAACAGATAATGTGCACTAACAGATAATGTGCACTAACAGATAATGTGAACTAACAGATAATGTGCACTAACGGACTAACAACAGATAATGTACACTAACAGATAATGTGCGCTAACAGATAATGTGCACTAACAGATAATGTGAACTAACAGATAATGTGCACTAACGGACTAACAACAGATAATGTGCACTAACAGATAATGTGCACTAACAGATAATGTGAACTAACAGATAATGTACACTAACGGACTAACAACAGATAATGTACACTAACGTACTAACAACAGATAATGTACACTAACGGACTAACAACAGATAATGTACACTAACGGACTAACAACAGATAATGTACACTAACAGATAATGTGCACTAACAGATAATGTGCACTAACAGATAATGTGAACTAACAGATAATGTGCACTAACGGACTAACAACAGATAATGTACACTAACAGATAATGTGCACTAACAGATAATGTGCACTAACAGATAATGTACACTAACAGATAATGTGCACTAACAGATAATGTGCACTAACAGATAATGTACACTAACAGATAATGTGCTCTAACAGATAATGTGCACTAACAGATAATGTGCACTAACAGATAATGTGCACTAACAGATAATGTACACTAACAGATAATGTGCTCTAACAGATAATGTACACTAACAGATAATGTGCTCTAACAGATAATGTACACTAACAGATAATGTACACTAACAGATAATGTGCTCTAACAGATAATGTGCACTAACAGATAATGTGCTCTAACAGATAATGTGCACTAACAGATAATGTGAACTAACAGATAATGTGAACTAACAGATAATGTACACTAACAGATAATGTGCTCTAACAGATAATGTGAACTAACAGATAATGTGCACTAACGGACTAACAGCAGATAATGTGCACTAACGGACTAACAACAGATAATGTACACTAACGGACTAACAACAGATAATGTACACTAACGGACTAACAACAGATAATGTGCACTAACGGACTAACAACAGATAATGTGCACTAACGGACTAACAACAGATAATGTGCACTAACGGACTAACAACAGATAATGTGCACTAACGGACTAACAACAGATAATGTGCACTAACAGACTAACAACAGATAATGTTGTTAGTCAGGACATTCATTTGTCAGTACGTCATGATTTAATTGGCTGGAAGTTTTTACTCAAACTTCAGCGGAGTTTCATCGTCGAGACGACTGAAGTTACGCCTGAATTTCGGGGGGGTGAATGGGAGGGAGGTGTGGGGGTAATTATGTACCATACGGAGGGAGGGGGAAGTGAATTGGGATAAATTGTAAAAGTTATGTATATTATTCATTAAAATTATGATATTTGAATGTGAAAACACTATCAAATAAAAAGATTAAAGTGCTATCTATAATTTGACATTAATGCTATTTTGTTTGTTTTACTGTGCTAATCATTATTATCATCAATGGATGAGTCACACATGATTATTTTTGTACTGCTTGTTTATTTCTTAACTGCATGCATGCATTACTAAATATGTTAATCATATGAATTGTATCATCATCGGAGTTCTTAACCGTAAAATAAGGTAATTCTAATTTAAATACCAGGACCGAAATCAGTAGCAAATGTTACATTTTATATTATGCCATTTTTATATCACTATTTTTTACATATACGATACCAGTATATATAATACCAAATGTATTCTTAATAAAATTTATAATATATCTATTATTAATGCAAAATATATCTCCAATAAAAATGTCAATTTTATTTTTTATTTTTTTCCAAATTTTTCTAATAAAAATGCCGAAAATATTTAATAGAAAATATTAAATATATCTGATAAAAAATACCAAAATATATCTAATAAAAATACCAAATATATCTAATAAAATTCCAAATATATCTAATAAAATACCAAATATATGTAATAAAAATACCAAATATATCTAATAAAAATACCAAATATATCTAATAAAAATACCAAATACATCTAATAAAAATACTAAATATATCTAATAAAAATAATAAATATATCTAATAAAAATATATAAATATATCTAATAAAAATACTAAATATATCTAATATAAATACTAAATATATCTAATAAAAATACTAAATATATCTAATAAAAAAAACTATATCTAATAAAAATACCAAATACATCTAATAAAAATACCAAATATATCTAATAAAATACCAAATACATCTAATAAAAATACCAAATATATCTAATAAAATACCTAATACATGTTATAAAAATGGCCAAATATATACATTAAATTATATAAGGTGAATCCAATAAAAATACTAAATATATCAAATATAAGTACCACTTATATGTACGTATATCTAATAAAAAAATATTATAACTCCTACATTAGGGTAAGTTCCAAATTATCGTACGCTTCCAGGTTTTCAATAATAAGGTAAGAAAACACTAGGTTTTAATTTAACATTATTTCATTGAAAGATTAAAATTTTAGAGAATATATAGAATATTTAGAGAATATTTAGAGCCCCTCCTGAACGAAGTGGCGTCCAGGGTGTCCCACACTTCAAGCACTGTATGAGAGTGTGTGGCCTGAGGGAAACCAGCATCACTCAGGAAGTGAGCAACTGCCTGAGGATGGGTCCAAAGGTGCTCCAATAAATGATAAATGGATGGTGTGTGAAGTTCTGTGTTGTTGTAGGTACGGACGTTGTGTGAGGATAAGAGAAATTAAACTGTCATCGACATGACAGAATTCAAAAGGA
Organism: Caprella mutica; assembly: GCA_947561585.1. Classification (NCBI taxonomy): domain Eukaryota; kingdom Metazoa; phylum Arthropoda; class Malacostraca; order Amphipoda; family Caprellidae; genus Caprella; species Caprella mutica. Next base: position 45,223 of record CANNZV010001218.1, on the reverse strand, counting down.
AAGAAGATGGTCACATCTCTGACAGGATAGGTTTAATATACTGTTTGTAGTAGTGGTGTTATAACTAAGTTTATATTTGTTCGTATTTAAACAGTTTTCTAAAAGGTATATTTATGTTAGTAGATTGTTGGCGGCGGTCTCATGTTCAGGATCTATCGAGAGGATGGTGACATTATTCGCGTATGTAGGAGGGTTGTAAGAGTGTGCACCTATAAGTTTGTGTGGGTAAGTCGTGAAGGTATAGATTAAGTAGTGTGAGTGAGAGTAAGGCACCCTGCGGTACTCCGCTTTGTAGTAACGTGTTCTGGAGGACTTGCCATTGTAAAAGGTTCTATCAGAGCAACCTTAGAGGTAATAGGCAAGCCCTTTCTTTAATGAGTCGTGTATGTGTGCGCTCAATATTTATAATTGTCCTATCCGTAGGTTTATTAGAGTTCATCCCTTCGAGTTTTGCTTGCATGATGTGTCTGAGGAACGTACAGGTGAAGTCTTGTGACAAGAAGCCGTTTTGTGATGGGAAGAGTGGAATGCGTGGTGAAATGTTGTTTAGAACTAACCTCTCAAGTATTTTGAAAGGGGAGGAGAATAGAGATTTTGGTCTGTATGAGGATAGTTCTGTAGGCTTTTTGGGGGGTCTTCAGAATCGGTATTATTTTTTTTATCCATGTGATTGGAATACTAATATTCTGTTATGAATACTGAATAGTTGAAGATGTGTGTGAAGACCCTGACAGCTAGTGGCCCTAGGTGTTTTAATCGTTTATTGGATATGGCATTAGGACCTGTGGAAGAGGTATTCTTGGAAACACGGAAAAAGAAGAGGTGTAAGGAGTTTCTGAATGCATGTTCTATGCAGGTGTTGCTGTACAATCCAAACCAATCGAGCATGTGGGTAACCTACTTGTACTAGCATATATAGTGCTTGTAGAATGCATTCGCTTGCTGTGTCTATGTATTTGAGGTTGAGTCCCTTAATAAGTTTCACTATAGAATAGTGAACATTATCGAACATGAAATATATATAATATATTTATATGACAATATATCAGCAATATATGAAAATATGACATCTATTACATGACACTAATAAATATATTACATGACAATATAACATTATTATATGACATATAGTGGCCAAATACTAGCATGGGACATTCTTCATTTGTGTGACAACTTTCCTGTCCCTCCTCAGGATTTTCTTTGTGTTAAAATAATGAATTGGCAATAAAAGAAAAAGCAGCCATTGTTAGTGTGATGAAGTGGAGAGAAGAGTGGAAGGAGGAGTGGAGAGAAGAGTGGATAGAAGAGTGGGGAGAAGAGTGGAGAGAAGAGTGGAGGGAGGAGTGGAGAGAAGAGTGGAGAGAAGAGTGGAGAGAAGAGTGGAGAGAAGAGTGGATAGAAGAGTGGAGAGAAGAGTGGAGGGAGGAGTGGAGAGAAGAGTGGAGAGAAGAGTGGAGAGAGGAGTGGAGAGAATAGTGGAGGGAGGAGTGGAGAGAAGAGTGGAGAGAAGAATAGAGAGAAGAGTGGAGAGAAGGGTGGAGAGAAGAACTGACTAGTTAGTTACTCTCACTAGGTTGATTCATTTCCTATTCCTAATTTTCAATCAAAATGAAAAGGTGACTTAAAAATTCCATCAGTCTATATTTAAATATATATTTTCTACCTCAGCAATATAGAGCAATAAAGTAATCCACGACTAAAGTGTGTCGCCATTAAGCTAAGATAGTTGCGGCTAACTTTAAGCTACCTAAAGTCAGCTAACTTTAGAAAAAGCTAAAATGAAGAGGCATAAGCTAAGCCATTTCAGAACAGCAGAAAATAACAAAAAGAAAACTGGCGATGAGCCGTGAAGATGAAACCGGAGAAAGGGGTACAGTGACAGTCACTGTAGATACAGTCACTGCAGTTACAGTGACTGTAGATACAGTGACTGTAGATACAGTGACTGTAGATACAGTGACTGTAGATACAGTGACTGTAGATACAGTGACTGTAGATACAGTGACTGTAGATACAGTGACTGTAGATACAGTGACTGTAGATACAGTGACTGTAGATACAGTGACTGTAGATACAGTGACTGTAGATACAGTGACTGTAGATACAGTGACTGTAGATACAGTGACTGAAAGTAATGTGTACAGTTACTTATTTAACTGAAAGTAAAGTGTACAGTTACTTATCTAACTGAAAGTAAAGTGTACAGTTAATTATTTAACCAAAAGTAAAGTGTACAGTTACTTATTTAACTGAAAGTAAAGTGTACAGTTACTTATTTAACTGAAAGTTAAGTGTGCAGTTACTAATTTACCGGATGGTAGAGTGTACAGTTACTTATTTAACGGATAGTAGAGGGCACACATACCTATTTTCTTCACTGTACCCCAATCACCAAATTAGTTCCCAAACAGGGCCACGTTTAACATTCTTGTTCTTTTTCCGTTAGTTTGTTATGCAGTGAAATGGTCTGGAATTTGTTTAGTTGATTTCAAATGAGCAACAAAACAAAATGTCTCTAAACTATCGACAAATGCAAATCTTGGGAGAGAAAAATAGACCTAAGGGTGTGGGGAAGAGAAAAGCATTACTGGGCTATCTGCACAGCTCTTCTTATCCTAATGAAAGCAATTCATTACTGTACTGTCAGTGAATAAATAATAATATTAATCTTTGTATTGGAATTTAAAAATGTTCATTAAAGGGTAAGCTTCTAGTTTTCAGACGTTAGCACATTTCAACCATAAGCAAGAAAAGTATACAATAATTAGTTTTTGATTTTAATTATAATTATTGGCATCTTTAATATCAATTAAATGGATACCAATTATTCTGTATCATTGATACCTGCAGGTAATATAGATACCAATAATTTAAACAAAAGTTAAATAATAATTAGTTTATATTCTTTTCGTCTTAGTAGTTATATTTACGTCATAGTAGCTATAGTTATGTTATAGTAGTTATAGTTACGTTATGGTAGCTATAGTTATGTCATAGTAGTTATAGTTACGTTATGGTAGCTATAGTTATGTCATAGTAGTTATATTTACGTCATAGTAGCTACAGTTATGTCATAGTAGTTATAGTTACGTAATGGTAGCTATAGTTATGTCATAGTAGTTATAGTTACGTTATGGTAGCTATAGTTATGTCATAGTAGTTATAGTTACGTTATGGTAACTATAGTTACGTCATAGTAGTTATAGTTACGTTATGGTAGCTATAGTTATGTCATAGTAGTTATAGTTGCGTTATGGTAGCTATAGTTATGTCATAGTAATTATAGTTACGTTATGGTAGCTATAGTTACGTCATAGTAGTTATAGTTACGTTATGGTAGCTATAGTTATGTCATAGTAATTATAGTTACGTTATGGTAGCTATAGTTATGTCATAGTAGTTATAGTTACGTTATGGTAGCTATAGTTATGTCATAGTAGTTATAGTTACGTTATGGTAACTATAGTTACGTCATAGTAGTTATAGTTACGTTATGGTAGCTATAGTTATGTCATAGTAGTTATAGTTACGTAATGGTAGCTATAGTTACGTCATAGTAGTTATAGTTACGTAATGGTAGCTATAGTTACGTCATAGTAGCTAAATAGTAACATATAATGTATTCACCTCATCTACACATAATAATTCCTCTTCCTATTATTCAGTATCTTATCAGTTAGCAGACTAATGCTCTTTCATGTGCTCGGCAGTCCATTACGTCCCTGAGTCTGCCCTAAATTGCTCATGACTGCGCTACTCTTCAGTCTCTGGAAAAATAAACAACTAAGAAGGAGGGGGGGGGGTATGTTGGACCTAATGGCTCCAGGGAATTTTACTTCGATTTTTCTTCATTTTCCGATGAGAAGTTTGAAATTTTGAGTATGTATTTTAGGCAAAATTGTTTGTTATAATTATTCATTTTAGGGCAACTATATATGTTACGAAATGGATCCTGATTTGTTCTGAAGATATATTTCTTCTTTGATTTTCTGTTTTCACTGTATTACTTTATATTTCACAATATAACTGAATAAAGTTACACAGTTAGCACATCACACAACCACCAAAAGCTCCCGTTGTTCTCATTTGTGTTACGGCACGGCACTCGATACGGGAGGTTATCTCTCCGTTTCTCCTTAAAGGTCCTCTCCACTCTAAATTTAAAAGTATCTTGAATTGCTTTAAATTTGTAGACCTAAGGTTATATAACAAAAAAGAGAAATAAATCGATCAAGTATTTTGTTTCATAATTAATTATATAAGAAATATTCACGTTCAACTTTCACTCTTTCTTAGATTCAATGGAAGAACAAGGCTACATCACGTATTATCGTAAATTTAATGGTAATTAGGTATACATATAGGTTCAATTTTAGGTTTTTATGGTAATGGTATTTCGGTAACTGTATAGGTAGCCATTTATAATATGTCTAAAAGCTTTATTAAAGTTTTGTATTTTTTCAAGATTCAATGGATCCTTTTTCTTCACTTGAAATTCTGTGGTTAGAAGTGAAATCGAAAGAATAACTTAAATTACATAGTAAAATAAAAATATAGAACCAAATTTGAAACGGTTTGCAGTTTTATAACCAGTAACCTTAGTTCTAATGAATAGAGTAATGAAAAATAGAGTGGAGGGGACCTTTAAATCAAACGTCACTATTACGTTAGCAGTTAGGAAGGGGGGGAAAAGTGCTCAAATGTACTTCTTGGTGACCCATAAAAAACATACTTCTTACATTTTTATAATTTCAAAACTAATCAATGAACATAAAAAGACAGCTACTTAGGTGTCAAAGGGGTTCGATCTACGCAACATAGGGGGCTAGAGGTAAAAACTGACGAAGTTTCTGAATGAAGATGGATAACTACCAATGCCAAGAGTTTCTAATTAATTTAATTTAATTGTTTAACGAAGATGTTGTTTACGTTTTACACCCTTCATATTTAATTATCTGAATATAACAAAATATAGTGCAAGTAGTTATTATGTAATATATATATAGGTACCATGCAAAGCAATTGCTACTTTATAAAATAACATCATGAACACTATGAAAAAAAGTTCTTCAACATATATCATATTCACAAAATATCAATTTAAAAAAATATATAGGGAGGTAATGAGATTTAATTTAATGAATAGACAAATCGTACAGACTCATCCTATCTTGTCTGTGCGTGGACGGAAGGGGTGGAAGACATCCACCTTATAAAGTAATTGTCGACTTCGTCGATTTTTTTGTAATCAGAAATTTTTGTTATATGGATTACTGTATTTCAGATTTCAGTTTCCTGAATTTTCTTTTTCCTAAATTTTCTGTTTCCCGAATTTTCTGTTTCCTAAATTTTCTGTTTCCTGAATTTTCTGTTTCCTAAATTTTCTGTTTCCCGAATTTTCTGTTTCCTAAATTTTCTGTTTCCTGAATTTTCTGTTTCCTAAATTTTCTATTTCCCTAATTTTCTGTTTCCTAAATTTTATGTTTTTTCAGATTTTCTGCTTTCAAAATGTTAAGTTTTTCGGTTTTCTCAATTTTGAATGATTTAAATTAAGAATTATTTAAATTCAAATTAAATCAATTTATTATATTATCGAAAAAGTGAAACTGTCTGTGAGAACTTACAAAAAAACACAATATTTTATACTACCAAGTTACCAAGTACCTTCCATATCTTCAATAAATGATAAATAACAATGAATGATCGTTAATTCAAGAAGAAGCCCATAGTACATATCGGTTATAGAGAAAGGCTCGAAAACAATTCCATAATAAATAATTGGTTGAAACACAATTACTCAAAAAACAATTACTCGAACTGATCATTCGATAAATTGTTCGAATGATCATAGGTTCGCATGATCAAAGATTCGAATGATCAATTGTTTGAATGATCAGTTGGGGAAGTAAATTGTGCGCACCAATGGTTTTAGTGTGCCAATTTCTTATTCGAACAACTTAAAATGTACATTTTCTCAATATCTTATCTAAGCTAGGTTGGCGTCATCTAGTATATCCTGGGTTTGTAAGTCTGCCCAGACCCCCGAACAAACTACCTAACCTTCGAACAATCGTATTTTGAGCAATTGTCCATTCGTAGAATTGTTTTCAAGCCAATGTTTTTCGAGCAATTATTTTTCGATCAATTTACCAGGTACCGTGTATAACTGCAATACCGTCAAAGTGGCCAATATAACTTAGTGTCATTACAAAGTATTGCCGTAACTTTGGCAAAAGTCTATTCTATTGGATTCTCTTCCCTTTCATCTGTGATATTAACTCCAGAGAATATATTTATATCCGAACTATTCATAAGATATAAGTTCAATGATTTGAACTTTGCGAGGAAACCAAAAACTGGGTAGCAAGTTCATGCAGTTTAATATTATTATATAAGATCTTCATTAGTTTTACTTTATGGAAAGTTCTGATTTTCAAATTTCCGATCATAAAGAAAGAATATAAAATAATTGTTGCTTAACTTTTATTTCAATATCCATTATTAATTTATTTATATGTTATTTTTCAATAATTAATCATTCATTACATGCATATAATCAAGTTTCATATTTCTATTCTCAATCAATACTTGATACAAACGAAAAACTATTTTGTAATCTAGATTATTTTATATTAGATTATTTATGATTCTTGCATTCATAAATGTTTTCTTTATGTAGGTGATCATTATTCATCACATTTATTCATAATATTGTTAAAAATCTGTAAAAAATTTCATTTGTTATCAAAGCGCAAAGGATCCCAATAAAACACCGTTTTCCATCAGACTGGAAATGTCACAATGGCGGCCAGTACTGTGCGGTTTGAGCACACTATTCATTAGTGACTAGGCTTTTTCATATTACCACGGAAAGTTTGAAACATTTGGTTATAGTAGTTTTTACGCTGAATTCTTATTTCTGCAGTCACGATTTTTCTACATCTATTATTACCATTGCGATCTTAATAATATTAAAAGATTGTGACGCTTTCGTATCTTTATTCATAGTTGAGAATCTATTTTGTATAATATTGTTTTGGTTATTACAGGGCAATATTTATTATATACAGACATGAGCAACTGATCCAACATTAGAATACCAATATCAACATTCATGCACTGAACAATAATGGTGAAATCACAATTGCTTAGAAAAAGTGAAGTTTTAGTTAGAGCAGTTTCACTATGAATTCTGTATCTAACAATCGCAGAAGCAGCAGCATTGGTACCAAAAATACTCATGAAATACAAATACAATTAAATAATGATGTGTCAGTTCACATGACAAAATTCCAGCAGTATAATTATGAGAACCTTATGGGAATAAATTATCTATGGGAGTAAAGCTGTTATCAGTTTTTCTAGTGGTCTTCGTTACCAATGGACTGTAAAAGGCCGTACACACGTAGGGTTTTTTAATTCTTTCCACCAGACTTTTTGCTAAGCTCCTCCTCATTTTACCAGCGAGAATCCAATTTAATGACACTTGCAGGTATCATGGATAGTATTGGATACCAACTGAAATAAATAATAATTATATCGTTTTTTCTTATATTCTCATGGAAAAAGTAGGATGAGCTTAGCAAAAAGTCTGGTGGAAAAACTTAAAAAACCCTACGTGTGTACGGCCCTTAATAGTTGAGAAATATAGTATTCACAAAGTTGATGGAAGCTTTACCATTCACCATGTTCAGTAAATTAAAAGTTAAATTTACCTGCTATAAATATATAGTCACAATAAATTGTAGATAGGTGGGAAAGAATGTTCACCAAATTGCCATGAAAACATTAGAAATCAGCAATTGGGTGCCTGTAAACTACACCCACAATGAACTTAGTGCCACTCTACTACAGAAGAGAAATAAACATTCAATATATTCATTGCTGATGCGCAGTTATTTGTAGGTTTAGACTTAATTCTCTCACTCACCAATCTACCCACACCACCACAATCACCTCTCACAGCAGGATATGTCACATAACTATTAACATTACACAATTGTGATAGTTATTAATATATGTTTATAGTATCCAACAACGCAACTAATTCATCAATTTTAGGAAGTAAAGCGATCGTACTTTCAAATGAGCTAATTTGAGGTCATTAGAGCAATTAAGGAAAGATTCATTTTATTTTGATATGGAATAATAAAGAGATTCATGTGATTGGGTGAGGTCATTATCATTAAAATCATATAAAATATCACTCAACTCTAATTCATGAACAATTGAACACTTACTAACTCTCGATAGTGCGGTGTGGTTGTGTGTAGCTCTGTAGAGTGTGTGTTACATTGTTTAGTTCACACTAGGTTGATCTTAAGTGTTTTTCAATGTGTTACATTGTTTAGTTCACACTAGGTTGATCTTAAGTGTTTTTCAATGTGTTACATTGTTTAGTTCACACTAGGTTGATCTTAAGTGTTTTTCAATGTGTTACATTGTTTAGTTCACACTAGGTTGATCTTAAGTGTTTTTCAATGTGTTACATTGTTTAGTTCACACTAGGTTGATCTTAAGTGTTTTTCAATGTGTTACATTGTTTAGTTCACACTAGGTTGATCTTAAGTGTTTTTCAATGTGTTACATTGTTTAGTTCACACTAGGTTGATCTTAAGTGTTTTTCAATGTGTTTCGTTCACCCGAAGCTGATCTTAAATATTTTTCAATGTATCATATTGTTATTGATCTTAAGTGTTTTTGATTGTGTCATATTGTTTCGTTCAACCTAGGCTGATCTTAAGTGTTTTTGATTGTGTCATATTGTTTTGTTCGTCCTAGGCTGATTTTAAGTGTTTTGGATTGTGTCATATTGTTTCGTTCAACCTAGGCTGATCTTAAGTGTTTTTGATTGTGTCATATTGTTTCGTTCACCCTAGGCTGATTCAAGTGTTTTTCTTTGTGTCATATTGTTTTGGTCTCTCTTGGCTGATCATGGGATTTAAATCGTGGGAGCAGGGAATACAACTTAGGAATAAGTTCTCTGCATTGGTTCTGTGTAACATTCGCTACGTGTGATGAGTCACTGTCTTGTTGGCTATAAAGGGTCCTCACCGAAATAATCCTCATCACTTTCCAACAATGGCTTTAGAAGGTTTTCAACATAACATTTGGCGTAAATTTTGGCACCTTGGCCGACAAAACCGAGGGGAACCTCTTGTTTTTTTTTCAAATGGTGGCCCACACCATTACGGAAGTTATATAGTTTCATGTTTGGGTGCACCGTTGGAGCAAGTAAAGATAACGGACCAGAAAATAAGCTAGTGAAGTTAACGAACCAGAATACATTTTTTAGTTTTAAAAAATATTTGCTTAAGTATTTTATAACTAGATTATGTGCACTCGGTAGAGCGCATACTTTCGCCTCCACTTTCACCCGTTCTCTCCCAAAATTTAAGAAACTACTAACTGGATAATAACCAATCGTCCCACCAAGTTTCCTGCAATATGGTACAATACTTTTTGAGCTATCCAGTTATAAATGATCTTGACCTTGACCTTTGACCGGATCGCTTCCAAAATTCTACCAGATCGGTTCTGGACATTGACCAATCGTCCCATCAAATTTCAGACAATTTGGTTGAATACTTTTGGAGTTATTGAGTTACAAATGGCCTTGACCTTGATCTTTGACCTTTGATCCGATCGCTACCAAAATCTATAAAAAAAATTTCCTGTATATTGACCAATTGTCCAACCAAGTCGCTCCCAAAATTCTAGCAGCAGGTCACTGGACATGGACCAGTCGTTTCACCAAATTTCAGGCAATTTGGTTGAATACTTTTTCAGTAAAGCTAATAACAAGATGATAAATAAATAAATATAGTCCGATGAAAATATGACTTTCCCGCATTCTGCGTAGGTAATAACAAAATAACTAACGATAACAACTATTTCATTGGATAAATCCACTTCAGATTATAATCTTCGTCCATCTTCCTCATCAAGGAGAGGTGTTCTTATAAAGCAGAAGTCAATAAGTATGATACCATTATAATTTAGTATTTTATTTCGATTATTTTCTGTGCACCCAGCAAAACGAAAAGGTCCGATAATATTAATGATTATACATTCATTTTGCATATTTTATTAATTGAAAGAATTGATAAAAAAATCGTGATCCATTTTGAAAAATGGAAAAACTTCTGCTTAAATCCTTTGATGTGGTATCTATGATTCCAAAATTATGTTCTTATCCCAATTATTGGTCAAATATTAATAATTTAACCAAGTAAAGTTAACGGACCAGAGTTTAAACTAGTAAACATAACGGACCAGAATTTAAACTAGTAAAGTTAACAGACCAGAATTGAAGCTAGTAAACATAACGGACCAGAATTTAAACTAGTAAAGTTAACGGACCGGGTCCGTCATCTTTACTTGCTCCGCACCGTTTTGATCATAAGGAATATTTTTGACCGTTTTCTAATTATTCTGTCCTTTCTTCAATTATGAGCCAATTCAATTGTGATGATCTCATCATCTGAACAAACTATCTCTCCAGTCGTATCAGACTTGAATTCTTGCATAAGTTTGCTTCTCTCCAATCTTTTTGCTTTACAGCTGCTTGCAGGATTTGACTCTGGAGAAAGAGGACATTTTCAAGTCTTCGTGAATGGGTGGTCTCATGGTTCTGTGACTCAAGTCAGCTGTTTTCTCTAAGAACCTATAATTGATCATTTCGGATTTCTCTTAATCTTCTCTCGAACGAGTTTAATCATTAGTTTGGAGTTTTAGAGAGTTTACAATTCTCAGACCACAAGAAAAATCATATTTTTTCCATTGAAATGCTACATAATGATTTCCAGACAGTCGACACAATTATTAATAATTTCTTTGCAATAGCATAATCTAACTTTGCAATAAGCGGAATCAAACTTAGAAATAGCGGAATCCGACTTTGCAATAGCGGAATTCGACTTTGCAATAGCGGAATTCGACTTTGCAATAGCGGAATCCGCCTTTGCAATAGCGGAATCCGACTTTGCAATAGCGGAATCCGCCTTTGCAATAGCGGAATCCGACTTTGCAATAGCGGAATCCGACTTTGCAATAGTAGAATCCGACTTTACAATAGCGGAATCCGACTTTCAGGCAAGTTGTAATGTGACTAGGTATAGCTGTTCTTTTTTCTGACATTTTTTAACAGGTTAGAAATTTCCCTAAAATCAAATTGCTCTGGATAATGTAGTGTCTTGGCTATTCTATAAAGCCATTACTTAGGAACTACTTTAGGAGAAAAGATAATTATGTTTGAAAATTTGTTACCATACTTACACCCACCCTGTAAATATCACTAAATATAACTTAATGTGATTGAAAATGACTAAATAGTTCTAAATGCGACTCAATATGGCTCACTGTGACTCACGCTAAGTCTCACCGTACAGAGACTAGGCCTACTGAGAATATTTGGGTGTGTCCCCATTCCATATTACCATTATTATTACCACTCACATATGGTGTATAATATTCAGTAATTTGCTAGATTTACATGATTGCTCTTACCGAAAGAAAAGCATGTTACGGCATATCAACATGTTACCTACTGTTAAACTCATATCAACATGTTACCTACTGTTAAACTCATATTAACATGTTACCTACTGTTAAACTCATATTAACATGTTACCTACTGTTAAACTCATATTAACATGTTACCTACTGTTAAACTCATATTAACATGTTACCTACTGTTAAACTCATAATAACATGTTCCTTCTTATTATTATGTTAAACTTGTATCAACATATGTTACGTAATGTAACACATGTTAATATAATATTAACATGTCACTTCATGTCAAACTTATATTAATCAAAATAATATCCTATGGATATACAAGTATGTTTGATGTTACTGTTTCCAATATTACGAAATTTTCCCTAAAATTTTGAATTATTCGTAATATTAGGATAATATTAGTGATATTCGTAATATTAGGGTATTGTGTGTAGTATTATGAAAATCTTTAGAAGATTAGGAGCATATTCATAATATTTTGAAAATATTAGTATTTGTTATCGCAGGAATGTCTTCAGGAGATACTATAGTAGCTTTGGGAATTACTTTCCATCGAGAGGAATCATTCCAACTTTTTCATGTCTAAAAAGTATCACTAAATTGCAAATATAATATAATCGATATTATTGAAGTTACTCATATATACTCAGTACTCATATATACTCAGTACTCATATATACTCAGTACTCATATATACTCAGTACTCATATATACTCAGTACTCATATATACTCAGTAGTCATAAATAAATCAAACTGTTTATTTAATATTTAAAAGAGATTAATCAATCTTAAAATAGTAGATGGATATAGTACTTAACGATACGTATAATTAAGGTAAATAGTTTAAAAAAATACAAGTTCTACTTTAATTCAAAATAAAATTGGTAGATAGGCCAAATATTAATATATTCTATTATTACCTTCGCAGAATGCTGGAAGGTCATATTTTAGCCGTCGTTTATTTATTTATCATCTTGTTATTCGCTTAACTGAAAATGCGTTCAATCAAATTGCCTGACATTTAGTTAAACGACTGGTCAATGTCCAGTGACCTGCTGGTAGAATTTTGGGAGTGACCCGGTTAAAGGTCAAGGTCACGGTCATTTATAACTCATAAAGTATTATACCATATTGCATGAAACTTGGTAGAACGATTGGTCAACATGCAGGAACCATTTTGCTAGATTTTGGGAGCGATCAGGTCAAAGGTCAAAGATCAAGGTCAAGGCCATTTATAACTCATAACTAAAAAAATATTCAACCAAATTGTCTGAAATTTGATGGTACAATTGGTCAATGACCAGGAACCATCTGTTAGACTTTTGGGAGCGGTCCGGTCAAAGGTCAAGGTCATTCATAACTCAATAACTCAAAAAGTATTGACCCATATTGGTGGGACTATTGGTTATCATCCAGTTAGCAGTTTATCAAATTTTGGGAGAGAACAGGTCAATGCGGCAACGAAGATATGCGCTCTACCGAGTGCACGTAATCTAGTTAATATTAAATTAGTATATAAATAGTATATGTATGTATATTCAGCTCATTATTTCACTGATATGTATACATAGGTCTGATAGTACATAGGTCTGATAGTACATAGGTCTGATAGTACATAGGTCTGATAGTACATAGGTCTGATAGTACATAGGACTGATAGTACATAAGACTGATAGTAGATAGGACTGATAGTAGATAGAACTGATAGTACATAGGTCTGATAGTACATAGCTCTGATAGTACATATGTCTGATAGTACATAGGACTGATAGTACATAGGACTGATAGTAGATAGGACTGATAGTAGATAGAACTGATAGTACATAGGTCTGATAGTACATAGCTCTGATAGTACATATGTCTGATAGTACATAGGACTGATAGTACATAGGACTGATAGTACATGTGTCTGATAGTACATAGGTCTGATAGTACATAGGTCTGATAGTACATAGGTCTGATAGTACATAGGACTGATAGTACATAGGACTGATAGTAGATAGGACTGATAGTAGATAGGACTGATAGTAGATAGGACTGATAGTACATAGGTCTGATAGTACATAGCTCTGATAGTACATATGTCTGATAGTACATAGGTCTGATAGTACATAGGACTACTGATAGTACATAGGACTGATAGTACATAGGACTGATAGTACATAGGACTGATAGTACATAGGTCTGATAGTAGATAGGACTGATAGTAGATAGAACTGATAGTACATAGGACTGATAGTACATAGGTCTGATAGTACATAGCTCTGATAGTACATATGTCTGATAGTACATAGGTCTGATAGTACATAGGACTACTGATAGTACATAGGACTGATAGTACATAGGACTGATAGTACATAGGACTGATAGTACATAGGTCTGATAGTACATAGGACTGATAGTACATAGGACTGATAGTACATAAGTCTGATAGTACATAGGACTGATAGTACATAGGACTGATAGTACATAGGTCTGATAGTACATAGGACTGATAATACATAGGACTGATAGTACATAGGACTGATAGTACATAGGACTGATAGTACATGTGTCTGATAGTACATAGGACTGATAGTACATAGGACTGATAGTACATAGGACTGATAGTACATAGGACTGATAGTACATAGGACTGATAGTACATAGGACTGATAGTACATAGGACTGATAGTACATAGGACTGATAGTACATGTGTCTGATAGTACATAGGACTGATAGTACATAGGTCTGATAGTACATAGGACTGATAGTACATAGGACTGATAGTACATAGGACTGATAGTACATAGGACTGATAGTACATAGGACTGATAGTACATAGGACTGATAGTACATAGGACTGATAGTACATAGGACTGATAGTAGCTATCACCTCAGGCTGTCTATTGTTTCCTTATCTAGCACAATAGACAAAAAATAACCAACGTAAAGACACTCCATTTGAATATCAAAGACAATGGTATATAATGATAGAAAATCATCACAATATTGCTTCAATGTCATCACAATATTGCTACAATGTCATCACAATATTGCTACAATATCATCACAATAGAAAACAAACAAAATACATTATTTTAATATTCAAATTCAATAACAATTCATCATTTATTTCATTAAATATTTATTATATCTATAATTCTTTTAAACAATGTTTTTCCACATGGTACCAACATAGTTTTATTTTCTCTCACTCATATCAACTATCTGATTTAGAGCTGCAGTTTAGTAAACAAAATCAAATAATGTAGATAATGATGATGATGGTGAGAATTAGGGTAAGTCACGGGTTATCGGACTGTTCCACATTTCCGATCATATTAACAAAAAGTATACTATATTTAACACATAAGTTGTTGTAGTAAAATAATGAGTTAAAATAATAGATTTAACATCTTCTTATATGGATGGTAAATTCTGACAAAGAAAGTTCAATCAGCAGTAAATTCAACCAGTAGCAAAATCAATTAAATAAAGTCAATAGAGGTGAAATTGGTATATGATGATCTATAGATATATACATAATATTTATGCTATATTAATTATATACCTATTCTATATACAGGGTGTCCCAAAAAAGAGGAACCCAAATTAAAATTAGCATATCTCTACAACCAGTGAAGGTACATGTTTATTGTTAGTATTTTTTCGTTTGTTGAGCCCTTCTCCATCAGAATTTAAATTTTCATAAAGATTCATTAATTTTTATTGATGTTATTATGATTTTATTGACTGGTGGTGAAAATAGCTCTGTGTAATTGGGCAGAAAACGGCACTGAAATGAAATTCAAACGTTAAAAATATCTTAATAAAAGAATATCTTCATTTTTTAAAATGATTCAATTTGAGGTGTTTTAAAACATGTATTAATTGATTACCTTATATAACATTTAGTTCTTTTCTATGAAATATAGAATGTTAATTAATTATCAGTGTGGATTGGAATGTGGGTAACGGAAAGGACCTTTTTTTTAATAATTTAAATGCGTTGTTTGAGCAAGATTAATGAAATGATTATAAATATTCTTCATCTTCAAATCACTTAATTAGTTGTACAGAATGATTATTTATCATGCTTTAGTGGAGTCAGGATTGTGAACATGCTCACCGATCAATTGTTCTACGTCAAAAACTGCAAGAAATATTCAATAACCGAATCATCGAATTAAACAAAGCAGTTTAATGGCATACATGATCGCCTGACTGAACGCCATGTGACTTTTTCTGGTTTATTGTACTTCTTCAGTCGGAAAATTAAATGTTTATGTAAAGTTATCAATTAGTATATGTTTTAAAACATCTCAAATTAAATATATTTTGAAAATGAAGTTTTTGTTTTATTAAGATATTTTTAACGTTTGAATTTGACTTCAGAGTCATTTTCTGCCCACTTACAAAGCAATTTTCACCACCTGTCAATAAAATCCTAATAACATTCATAAAAATAAATGAAATTTTATTAAAATTTAAATTTTGATGGAGAAGGGTTCAACAAACAAATGATACTAACAAGAAACGTGCACCTTCACTGGTTGTAGAAATATGATAATATTAATTTGGATTCCTCTTTTTAGGAACACCCTGTACTACATGTATGTATATACTGTAGTATAGATACATAGAGTTCTACATTTTGTAGTTAAATATACTCCATACAGTTGTTTTGTACTATACAGGTCACACAGCTAAATTCCCAAGGCATGTCAAAACATAATAGTTACCCCGATAACACAGAATGAAATAATTGATCTATTCTGCAACAGTAGCAACATTTGAGTACTTGTAAATGGAGTTGTACATTTGTAAATGGAGTTGTACATTTGTAAATAGAGTTGTACATTTGTAAATAGAGTTGTACATTTGTAAATAGAGCTGTACATTTTGATTACCAGGATTAGTTCCAACAAACTACTACTAATATCTACTTTAAATAAGTAGATTAGTTACAAATAATGATACTGTTGAATATTGAGAACACGTAATTCTTGATAACTTGCCCGTTAAGAATAACGTGTTATCAATACTCAATAGTATCAATATTTGTAACTAGTGTACTTGCCCATTAAGAATAACGTGTTCTCAATAGTATCAATATTTGTAACTAGTGTACTTGCCCATTAAGAATAACGTGTTCTCAATAGTATCAATATTTGTAACTAGTGTACTTGCCCATTAAGAATAACGTGTTCTCAATTGTATCAATATTTGTAACTAGTGTACTCTCCCGTTAAGAATAACGTGTTATCAATACTCAATAGTATTAATACTTGTAACTAGTGTACTTGCCCGTTAAAAATAACGTGTTTTCAATAGTATCAATATTTGTAACTAGTGTACTTGTCTGTTAAGAATAACGTGTTCTCAATAGTATCAATATTTGATTAATTTAACTTTTCAAATAATTATCTGGTCCGTGTCCTCAGATTTAGCTTATACTAATTAACTAATTGAATAATGACGATAATATTATAGCAAAGAGCATAAAAATTTATTGACAGTTGTTTTACAAAATCATTTTGGTCAAAAACTTTTAGATTTAAACTAAAATTGAATTTATTTTCATAATTTTAAAGTTCATCAGAATCTTTTAATAAAAATTATCAATTTTGTATACCAAAATAAAGATAATAACATAAAAAAATAAGAAATTTGTTAAATTCAATTTGATAATTGTTGAAGAATGAAAGTCACGACATCAATGTTTGAGGTTTGCAATTCTGTTCCATACCTTTCTAACTGTACTAACCATATTACACTGGAGGTTAGAGTCTATCACTAATTGCCGTAATAAAGATACGAACTGTTGTAATTGCGTAAACAACACGAAATGAAGTTAACGTATTGAGCTGAAACGTAAATTGTCAGTTACGAAGTTTTGGTGACGGGAAGGTAAATATGTGATTTGATACCGAAATTTTCTAATAATTTTATGCTAACGTTATTCGTTTTCTTATCATGGATACCAATGAAAAAAATTCTTATATGATCGAAAATGTGAAATCGTCCGATAACTCGGAACTTTACATATTTTTTATGCATTCCCTCTCCATAATTGTATATCACGCCATATAAACATTATATATGTAACAGTTATTTTAAAAATATCTTTGACTTAATGTATTATATTTTACATTCAAATCCAATGAATAAAATAACGTAATAAATTGATTTATGGTATTTTGAGTGAGTAAAGTCACCTGCATATCTGTATTAATTTCCCAACCCTATTTTTTACCCCACTTCCCTCCCCCAGCCCAACTTCTTAACCCCCCCCCCCCATATAATTGCGCATGGATGCAGAGTGGTAAAGTGAGTGTTTTTGTTGCACCACAAGAAGTTGTCCCCTGATTATATCAAAGGACTTGCAAACTCTCCCTCACAAATCACTCACGTGGAAAAGAGTCCTAAGAAACAGCTTCTTAATTTATCATTCGGTAAAAAAGACGCAAGTTATCTCTAGAAATTGGCAAGAAATTACTTCATAGAAACCAGACACTGTGATCTAGTACCTGGTTACTAGTATGTCATTCAGAAATGGTGTAAAAAAAACAGAAAATAGAGGTTTTTTTGCTACATTTTGCCCTAATAAAACACAAATAAGACTGTAGGGGTAAGTTCCGAGTTATCGGACGAATCCTCTTTTTTGAACATATGAGAAAAATATCTTCAACATGACTTGATATTTTAATTGTGAAAACGAAATAATGTATATTTGACAGTATATCAATTCATATCTATAGTACCTGACAGTGCCATGGATTAAAATAAGTAGTTAATTATTATATGATCGAAATTGTGGTAGTAAATTATTGGTAGATAAATAAAAGTAGAACATAAAAACAAACCCTTTCTCATCCTCTGTTTTCCTGACGATGAATAGACATTTTTCTATTCGAAAGTTTGAAGCCTAGAAATACCTACTAAGGTGATATTTCATTACCCCTCTGGTAATGTGGAACTACTGTTGAGTTTCAATCTTTTTAACTAATTTTTATATTACGATCTAAAAAAGTAATAAAACCATTTAAAAAAAATAGACCTAGGATAAATAACGAATTATCGGTCAGTTCCAAATCTTCGGTCATTTAAGAAAAAACTGTATATAATAATTATATAATTTTATTGGTATCCATGATACCTGAAAGAATCATGGATACCAATTAAAAGATATATTATTATATCGTTTTCTGAGCGAAAAAGTGGAACTGATTGATATTTCGTAACTTACCCTATCAACAAATAACATTACAAATTAAATCAACCAAAGTGCATATCGATTTTACTGGTTTAGACTGTCTCCACGCTACAGTCATTGCGTGACCGAATCCATAAGGAGGGAATGTGCCAAGGCATTATTATAAACATCTGGTCAGAATTCGGATATAAATTTTGCATGACAGCACACTTGAAAAGGAGCAGAGGAGGGGGGGGGGAGGGGGGTGTTTCTCCTCTAGTTTTTGTGGAGGGTGTTTGTGAAAATGAGGATTGCATTGCGAAAATAATATCATTGCATAGCGGTTTAAAATGAAGAGTTTGAATTTATTGTTTGAAATAAGGAAATGATATCATAGAGGGGAAGTTATGGTGGGGCCATAGAAGATAGAGAATAATTCCGACAGTTTTGCCATAAGAGAGAAGAATATGGTTACCCCCCCCCCCTCTCTATTTACTTTTCAAGTTACCTTATGGCTACCATTTAACCAATCAGATTACTTTCTAAAGGTCAATTTCTCCAAATATTACATCTTTTGAAATTTTCTTTTGTCATGGAACTAATTATTTTGCTCTGTTTCCTCAGAAGTTTTTTCAATTTCGATGTTTGGTTATAAAGGTGATCAAAAATAGTTAATTACAATTTATTTTGCTAAATATTGATTTCTGTTATGCACTGATGATCTGTCTAATAATGATAGGAAATAACTCACCACAATGGTCCTACCGTTGTAAACATATATGCAACGAGAATTCCGGAACAGAAAGAAAAATCTTAATAAATCTTGGCGGCGAGTTAAAAACATGTGTTACATCATCATCATCAGGATCTTTGCTTCGCTTTACCATCACCCAAAGCAGGCGAAGTAATTTCCACAGCTATCCATCATCACTTCTTAGCAATATGGATGTGAACTCTCAGCGGATCTACTTTCAGCCGCGGAGAAATTTGTCGGAGATATACTCTGCAGGTTCTAATGATAATGCGGAGTAATACACTGCAGGTTGAAATGGTAGCGCGGAGTAATACACTGCAGGTTGAAATGGTAGTGCGGAACAATACTTTGCAGGTTGAAATGGTAGCGCGGAGTAATACTCTGCAGGTTGAAATGGTAGCGCGGAGTAATACTCTGCAGATTGAAATGGTAGCGCGGAGTAATACACTGCAGTTGAAATGGTAGCGTGGAGTAATACTCTGCAGGTTGAAATGGTAGCGCGGAGTTATACACTGCAGTTGTAATGGTAGCGTGGAGTAATACTCTGCAGGTTGAAATGGTAGCGCGGAACAATACTTTGCAGGTTGAAATGGTAGCGCGGAGTAATACACTGCAGGTTGTAATGGTAGCGCGGAGTAATACTCTGCAGGTTGAAATGGTAGCGCGGGGTAATACGTCAGATTAAGAGGACAGCGCTGAGCTATACACTCCCAGTAACAAATAAGGGAGGGTAGACTTTCATTTTGGTTTGTGATGATGTGCGAGGGGATGCTATCAAAACATTCTCGGCTGGAGGCGGATGAATTTGTCATGGTGATTGGCCTCAATATCTCTCTTTCGATCATCTGAATATTGAGGCTTCGTAGTCCTATTGAAAAGAAGAAAAATGTCTATATTCTTAGTTTTTTACTAAGAGTACCTTATTTTAGAATATGTTACATTTATAATTGAATATTATATACAATTTTACTATATTATTAGTATGTATAGGTCATGGATCATTAGAAAATATGTCCTTTAAAGATTTATATCATTTTTTCAAAAGTTTTTCTCAATAAACGGTTGTAGCATGTAAGTTTATCCCCTACTGTAATGTTAGCTAAATATTCGCAACCTTCATTCTATCAAAAGATAAACACTCTTTACAGACAATTGAATGACACTGAAATAAAGTACTGTCAGTTCTTCTTCTCGCCATTCACTGCAACAAAATCGATCCACCAGACACTTCGTCCCAGTCAAAAAATTGCAATCGCTTTCCGTTGGTTTTAGATCATAGTATTTTTGATACATATAAAAACAAAATCAGTGAGGCTTAATAATTAACTTCAATTCAATAAAAAATTATCATAAAAAAGATCAATATTCTTTCGTGCTGATATGATTTACTAAAACCGCAAAAGTTCATAGCTAATCGCTTTCGCCTTTTCTACATGATCTCCCGACTCTAATTTCTCAACTGGGTCTAGCAGTCTTCAACAGCTGTAGGCGAAATAAAAGAAGGTGCTAACTAGGTAGGGCGTATAGACGCACAGGGAAAAAGTCTTCGAGATTATTCCTCTCACAGGGACTTGCAAATTGGTTGTCGGCATCCCACTGGGATCGCGACGGCTTTCTTTTGCTGTTCGAGGAATTGCCTCAGCGACTGCTACTTAGGATTGCCTAAATGATTCGCCTCTTGATGTTAGCACGAATAAACGTCTCAAAGCTTCAAACAGTTACAATGCGAACGTTTATTGAAATTTGAGAGGGAGTGCATTCACATGTATTATTTTTGTGTACTGAACTAAATAATTTGAAATTGAATTTAAAAAATAACTTTTGTATTCTATTTTGAATAATTTCACTTTGTCATATCCTTTGAAACTAGCGTTTCGAATAAACAACACAAAATTAGGCAATTAGTGGTTAAATAAGAAAAACTACTTATTGAAGACGAAATTAATGAACGGAATGTTATTTATTTTCTCAGATTTCTAACTTTTTTCTTGTCTTCCACAGGATTGGATGACTTTCAGCTACGAGATGATTGGAAAAACGGCAGTAAAATCTGCAATGCTTTTCATATTAATATTACTAGGTGAGTTACACTAGCTTTACTAGGCGAGTTGTTATAGCTTTGCTAGGTGAGTTGTTATAGCTTTGCTAGGTGAGTTGCACTAGATTTACTAGGTGGGTTGTACTAGCTTTACTAGGTGAGTTGTACTAGCTTTACTAGGTGAGTTGTACTAGCTTTACTAGGTGAATTGTTATAGCTTTACTAGGTGAATTGTTATAGCTTTACTAGGTGAGTTGTTATAGCTTTACTAGGTGATTTGTTATAGCTTTACTAGGTGAGTTGCACTAGATTTACTAGGTGGGTTGTACTAGCTTTACTAGGTGAGTTGTACTAGCTTTACTAGGTGAGTTGTACTAGCTTTACTAGGTGAATTGTTATAGCTTTACTAGGTGAATTGTTATAGCTTTACTAGGTGAGTTGTTATAGCTTTACTAGGTGATTTGTTATAGCTTTACTAGGTGAGTTGTTATAGCTTTACTAGGTGAGTTGTTATAGCCTTACTAGGTGAGTTGTACTAGCTTTACTAGGTGAGTTGTACTAGATTTACTAGGTGAGTTTTACTAGCTTTACTAGGTGAGTTGTACTAGCTTTACTAGGTGAGTTGTACTAGCTTTACTAGGTGAGTTGTTATAGCTTTACTAGGTGAGTTGTTATAGCTTTACTAGGTGAGTTTTACTAGTTTTACTAGGTGAGTTGTACTAGCTTTACTAGGTGAGTTGTTATAGCTTTACTAGGTGAGTTGTTATAGCTTTACTAGGTGAGTTTTACTAGTTTTACTAGGTGAGTTGTACTAGCTTTACTAGGTGAGTTAATATAGCTTTACTAGGTAAGTTATTATAGTTTTACTAAGTGAGTTGTACTAGAATTACTAGGTGAGTTTTACTAGCTTTACTAGGTGAGTTGCACTAAGTTTACTAGGTGAGTTATACTAGCTTCACTAGGAGAGTTGCACTAGCTTTACTAGGTGAGTTGTAGCTGTACTAGGTGATTTGTTATAGCTTTACTAGCTGAGTTGTTCTAGCTTTACTAGGTGAGTTGTACTAGCTTTACTAGGTGAGTTGTACTAACTTTACTAGGTGATCTGTACTAGCTTTACTAGGTGAGTTATTATAGCTTTACTAGGTGAGTTATTAAAGCTTTACTAGGTGATATGTACTAGCTTTACTAGGTGAATTGTACTAGCTTTACAAGGTGAGTTGTACTAGCTTTACTAGGTGAGTTGCACTAACTTTACTAGGTGAGTTATACTAGCTTCACTAGGAGAGTTGCACTAGCTTTACTAGGTGAGTTGTAGCTCTACTAGGTGATTTGTTATAGCTTTACTAGCTGAGTTGTTCTAGCTTTACTAGGTGATTTGTACTAGCTTTACTAGGTGAGTTGTACTAACTTTACTAGGTGATCTGTACTAGCTTTACTAGGTGAGTTATTATAGCTTTACTAGGTGAGTTATTAAAGCTTTACTAGGTGATATGTACTAGCTTTACTAGGTGATCTGCACTAGCTTTACTAGGTGATCTGCACTAGCTTTACTAGGTTGGTTGTTTTAAATTTCAGTCAATTTTTAGTTTCAATTAAATCAGTTCATTTAATAATAAACATTGAGGTAAAATTAAATTTTTGTAATGAATATAATGAACAAGAAAACAATACCTCAAAATAAATAGATATAATCTATCAATCGAGATGTTTACTATACTTGGCAATTTAACTTTTTTTGTGTTTCCACAAGTTTGGGTAGATATCTAATGTAACTTTAAACTCAATTAATATGTCGAATGATAATTTCAATGTGTTATTTCAATTAGTTTAGTTATTTCAACATTTCCACATTTTCGATCCTATAATAAAACCTATATATAATAATTATAATTTAACTCATTTTTTAATTATTATATAAGTTTTACATGACTATTTTAATTATTATATAGTTGCTTTCTAATCGAAAATATGGATCTGTAAAAACCTCATAATTTTACTTATAATTTATTAACAGCAAACCCCTTTAACTTCCAATATTCGGTGTTTAACTCAAGTCTTTAGTTTTGGAGTCAATAAAGCAAGGTGTTGGTTACTCATAGCAAACACAATAGAGAACAAAGCAATACAATAACAATGATTATTATCAACATCTCTATTAGTTCTTCATTCAAACACCAATATGCCATTGTGAGCCAGATCAAAGACTCGACACATTGTGATACATGTTGTGGTACATGTTGTCCCTTTTGCCTGAAAGCGATGCATTGCTCTTTAAAACCATACTCAGTGCGACTATCAATACGTTGAGATGTATTACGAAAATTAATACGAAACTGATATAGTTATAGAAATTTCAGTGCTGGTGATTAAATAGTAACGTACTGTTTAACAGTAAAATGATAAAATTTACATTCATTTTGCCACAATCGAAGCCACCCGTGGGATAAGCCCACCCAGACATCCCAACCGCACCGCTAACCTAACCTCTAATAGATATTTTGTTTTTATATACCGATATTAGTTTATCTATCATAAAGTATGCTACTATTTCTTTACTTTTATGGTAGGAACTAATTATTCTTGTTTCTCCTCCAGTTTCAAGCAGTGTGTCACTTGCATCTTCAGATATTTCAAAATACGACAACAGAGAACACCTACTACTTGCTAATCCAATTCTAGAAACTACAAAAAATACTATCTTGCACATAGAAAAGAATAAAAACGGACCTTCATTGCAAAAAGATATTGCAGAACATCTTCCAAGATATCATCTGAATCAGGATCTAAAAACTGGTACTAGGACCAAAAAACTTACTTCACGTTCGGCAGTAGATTTTCCGGACGGGTTAGAGTCGGCCGCTCAAAGACGGGACGATCGACACGAGTATGAAACTGGCAGACACAAAGACGACAGCTTTAAGAACAGTTATCGAACTAGTGATTACGAGAGTGAAAGAAGGTCAGGCTACGAGACAAATAATCACCAGAATTGGTTGAGTAGCTTAGGAAGCAACAATGGGAGGTCAAAGAACAGGTACCAGCAAGGTGCGACGGATTCGCGTTGGTCTTTGGGCATCCAAGGAGCTGGTAACAATGTGAACCATCCACGCAACGAGTAAGCGTTATAATAATTTTATATGAATGATAGTAGTTTGGCTGTTCGGTAAGATGACTAAAAGTTATTGTCTTTCAGTGCTGTCATTCAAATCACGGAAATGAAAGTACCGGAGTTGGTGATTGTCGGTGAAGATGTCACACTCACCTGTGACTTCAAACTAAAAAGTAAGACTGAAGGAAGAAATTTGCTAGTTTTTTACTCTTCAATCAAAGGTGTATAAGGAGAATTTTACTGAAATGTTAAGAATGTTTATAATATATATATATTATCTAGGCCTATATCCAATTGACATTCTTATAATGTTCACTGGGTATTTATTAAATAATGTGCCATTCTTAATTCATTTATGATATATATTGTAATTGTGTCATTCAGGGGTCAAAATGATGAAATATTTTAGACTATATTTTATTTCATTTCCGAGTTATCGGATGGTTCTACATTTTCGATCAAGGAAGAGAAAAATATATAGTAATATTTATTTTACTTTTACTTGTAATTTGTATCCATGATACCTGCAGGTATCATGGATACAAACTAAAACTAATGAGTTAATAGTAGTTAATACATACCTTTTCCCTTACACTATATAGTTTTTTAACTCCATTTCCATTATTAGACCAACTCAGTCAGAAATTTTTAAAAGTCAAATTTGGTACATATGTTAGCTATCACTTTATGAATACTGCAAGTGTCCGAAAAGTGCAATTTAACCTCAATAATGTTTATTCACTTAATATTCGGACTCTTTTTCGTTCAGGTTCTACAGTGAAGTTGTACAACGTCAACTGGTGGCGTAACAACGAGCAGTTTTACACCTACAAGGAGAGCATGCAACCACCTATGAGTTCATTCACCTTCGAAGGAATTGTTGTCGATGTGAGTAACGAATACAGATAATGCATTGGTACTTATTAATGGATAATAAGGAATGATTGTATAGTGTATATACTACATACTATACAGGGTGACCCACAAAAAAGTGTACCAAATTTTATATTAATATGAATATTCAATTTATAAGTAGTTAAAAAATGAGTTGAAGTGAATTTTATAATTATATTTTTTTCATGTATCCATTCTACCACTGTCATTCCTTAAGATTGTACGTGTACGATATTTATAATAATTCAAACTTGTGTACTCCTTTTTGTGGGTCACCCTGTATATTTTTGGGTAGGTAATCCGACTGCTACGGAATTTCAAACATCGTCCTTCTCATGATATACATATAACTACTATACTGGGAGTATGTATCACAGTGGGTTTTTACTTTAATTGTTTTAAAACTAATTCCAATAAAGTGTATACCCCGAATTCATCAGTAAATATGGTATATTGGTTTACGAAACTGTTTTCGTAATTCATCCTAATCTTTATTGAAAAATTTAATGAAAATAAATTGAAAAACAAAAAGCTGTTGTCAGCTAATTCTAAGGCTCGCCATAGTTTCGAATAGGATGTGTTAGAATAGCGGGATTGATATCCTTATACAATTTTGGAATTAAATATCAAAGAAAACTATAAATTTAAAATTTGAAAAACAGATATTGCTGAGAACTATTTATTCCAAACCATTATCAACATCTTAGAAACAGAACTGAGTATATCCTTATTAAGTGATTCACACTTTTAATTAACGATATGAGATTTACTTTATTGGAATACCAAAGACATTAAATAGGTAGGTAGGTATTATTTCGACCTCACTACAGTAGAACTCCTCTATAGTGAAGAGATTTTCTTTAGTGTGCCATAAAATAGCTTTTAATTTTCTAAAACTGATGGCAATTCATCGCAGACTGAAGAAAATTTGTTCACTATTCAGACTACTTCTTAACTAATTCACTATAGAGGAGTTCACAAAAGAGGAGTTCACAAAAGAGGAGTTCACAAAAGAGGAGTTCACAAAAGAGGAGTGCACTATAGAGGAGTTCGATATAGAGGAGCTCACTATAGAGGAGTTCACTATAGAGAAGTTCACTATAGAGGAGTTCACAATAGAGGAGTTCACTATAAAGGAGTTCACTATAGAGGAGTTCACAATAGAGGAGTTTACTATAGAGTAGTTCACACTATAGAGGAGTGCACTATAGAGGAGTGCACTATAGAGGAGTTCGATATAGAGGAGTTCGATATAGAGGAGCTCACTATAGAGGAGTTCACTATAGAGGAGTTCACTATAGAGGAGTTCACTATAGAGGAGTTCACTATATAGGAGTTCACTATAGAGGAGTGCACTATAGAGTAGTTCACACTATAGAGGAGTGCACTATAGAGGAGTTCACTATAGAGGAGTTCGATATAGAGGAGCTCACTATAGAGGAGTTCACTATAGAGGAGTTCACTATAGAGGAGTTCACTATAGAGGAGTTCACTATAGAGGAGTTCACTATAGAGGAGTTCACTATAGAGGAGTTCATTACAGAGTCGTTCACTATAGAGTATTTTCCCTGTATAAAGCATATCTCATCTCTAGCGATCTCTCCTGTAAATCTAATGATGTGGCGACAGGGAAAGTGTTATTTCAGTCCCTTTCTCCCTCTTCCTCTTCTTGGCTCCCAAACCCAAAGTAGCTGACTGGCTTCCGGACGGGGGTGATTTATTCGACAGATATGGCACTATTATTTTAATGAATATACCGCCAATTGTGATTCAGAGTCGAGGAGAAATATGTCGGGGAAAATTTGAATTACAATTGGGATTTTATGCCAATGTTTCAAAAACTCTCGGAGATATATTGCTGTTTTGTTTAAATTGTCACCAGGCTTTTGAAAGACTGGCTGTAATTAATATTTGACGTATGACTTACTGTCTTCTCCATTCTTTTATTATATAATGGAATAATTTATTCTTTTGTTATTCAAATATAGTTCTATTTACAAGCATTAAATATTGGTGAGTTGGCATCCATGATACTGCACGTAACTTGGATACGACCGTAGCCTAGCTTCATTAGATTCCTTTAAATATTTTAGTTTAATCTTCTATTTTCGATAGCAAATAAATGTGTGATGTTTGTCCGTTCGAATGAGAATTCAGTGCACCAATATTGACGCTGTGAGACTATACCAATGGGCCATATTTCCCTAGTAAAACATGGGCTAATTATGCGCCAATTCTGCTGACTAATGGAATTCCTTTAGCCATCATGACTCGGGAAAAAAGATTCCGAATATTTTCTGATGGAATGAAATAGGAAACCAGAGGATTGAGATATATAAATATTGTAACAAATTGAGGGAAAAGTCATCGTGGGATATCATATTTACATTATCAAATAATATCTGCTATCAGTATGATAGTATTTACATAATTTATATAACATATGAACATACCGATCGGTTTCCAAATATTTTCATAAAATATTTCTTATCATATGTGTTTTTTTATTTATTGCAATAAACTTCTTCCTAAATAACTAAATAACAACTTATATCAAAACTCTACACTAATCCTTTAAGTAGCGTCTGAAATTTAACTTATAACAAAAAGAAGTACTGCCTTTCTGACGTCACAAACAGCGTCTAAAAATGTCCTCGAGAATTGAAAAGCTTCCCGAACACCTGCTGGAATTAATCAGCTTTGGAATTAAATCGAAGAGAGGTCTTGACAGCTCTGAAGCTTTCGAACAACTTGCTGGAAGAGGCACAGAGAAATATGCCAAGTCATTGTCACACCAGAAAATGATAACTACTGTGAATTTACACGTGAAAATGATAACTACTGTGAATTTACACGTGAAAATGATAACTACTGTGAATTTACACATGAAATTGATAACTACAGTGAATTTACACGTGAAATGATAACTACTGTAAATTTACTCGTGAAAATGATAACCACTGTGAATTTACACGTGAAAATGATAACCTCTGTGAATTTACACGTGAATATGATAACCACTGTGAATTTGAACGTGAAAATGATAACCACTGTGAATTTACACGTGAAAATGATAACCTCTGTGAATTTACACGTGAAGATGATAACCACTGTGAATTTACACGTGAAAATGATAACCACTGTGAATTTACACGTGAAAATGATAACTACTGTGAATTTACACGTGAAAATGATATCTACTGTGAATTTACACGTGAAAATGATATCTATTGTGAATTTACACGTGAAAATGATATCTACTATGAATTTTCACGTGAAAATGATATATACTGTGAATTTACACGTGAAAATGATATCTACTGTGAATTTTCACGTGAAAATGATAACCGCAATAGTGAAACAGGAGAAATAATTAAAATAAATTAAGAATTATAATTATTATTAAATTCGTTATTTATACGATCGATAATGTAGAACAGTCCCATGATTCGGATCATACCCTGACTGCATTAAGCCACAGATAATAAAGATCTTACATGGAGGAAATATTTATGGTTGTTCTAATAGTTCTAAACAGCTACATTCATTTTAATTAAATAAATATATCAACTGTTACTATTGTCCAGGTATCAAAGTTTCTTGTACCAACATTGTCCCAATATTGTAGAAATCATTGTCCCAATGTCGTAAAAACATTGTCCCAATATTGACCCAATATTGTTACAATAGTATCAACAAAACAAATAAATGTAACAACATTGACTCAATGTTGTAACAACATTGCCCCAATGTTGTAACAACATTACCCCAATATTGTAACAATATTATCAATACGACAACATTGTCACAATATTGTTCAAATTAATCCTAAGAAATTTTATACCATCTGGGGTATTTTAATGGGAGTTTCAACTAGGTTTGACCCATAAGAAAAAGCTATAAATTTATTTCCTAATGTGCTAGAGATTGCGCCAATTTGTTCAGAAATTCCTCAAGTTTTACAGATAGAAATATTATTTATCAAATCCACAACATGAATATATGCAAAATTGCTAGCTTTTGGTTGAAATGGCATGGAATTTACATGAGACCAACGCGCATTTTGCACCATAACATTTGAACCAACACGATTTAATATCAAGTTCAAGAAGATATCACATTTTAAAATTACAATCAAGAAAGGGTACTCCAACTTCATGAAAACTGACAACAGCACAACACCAAGAAAGGGTTCTAGGACAACTCGCCGCCGGATAATTCGCCGCAGACAATTCGCCGTAAGAACAACTTGCCGCTAGGATAATTCGCCGCATGATCTATGTTTAGCCGGCATATACATCATTTACATATATTTAAAAATATTATAAATTTGAACAAATATGACGTAAAACAGTAGTTGACAAATTTGATTACCTTCGCAAACTTGCGGAAGGTTATATTTTCATCGGAATTTATTTATTTATTTATTTATCATCTTGTTATTCGCATAACTGAAAAAGTGTTTAACCAAATTGCCTGAAATTTGGTGAAACGATTGGTCCATGTCCAGTGACCTGCTGCTAGTCTTTTGGGAGTGACTCGGTCAAAGGTCAAGGTCACGGTCATTTATAACTCAAAAAGTATCGAACCATATTGGATGAAACATGGCGGAACGATTGGTCTATATGCAGGAACCATTTGATAGATTTTGGGAGTGATTGGATCAAAGGTCTAAGATCAAGGTCAAGGCCATTTGTAACTCAAAAAGTATTCAACCAAATTGTCTGAAATTTGATGGTACAATTGGTAAATGACCAGGAACGATCTGGTAGAATTTTGAAAGCGATCCGGTCAAAGGTCAAGGTCAAGGTCATTTATACATCAAAAAGTGTTGTACCATATTGCATGAAACTTGGTGGGACGATTGGTTATTATCCAGTTAGCAGTTTCCTTAATTTTGAGAGAGAACGGGTCAAAGCGGAGGCGAAGGTATGTGCTCTACCGAAAATAAAAGAGCTATCAATTTAGATTTAGAAGTGTCTAACGTCTGCTTCGAAAAGAAAGGCTTTTTAGTCTAGTTGACGTCAAAAGGAATTTAAATACAAAAATACAAGAGAGAGTAAAAAGAAGTCAGAAAGCAAAGTGACTCCTCGAACAAAGACACCAACCACCAGTCTGTGACAATTCTCATGGATGCAGAAAAGCTACTTCTTTGGTGCACTCACTTACCAAGGAATGTTAAGAAAAGGAACACAAGCACAGGTGACTGCTCTCACGTGGTGACCGGACCACTCGCCGCCGGACAATTCTCGCGGATAATTCGCCGTGAGGACAACTCGCCGCTAGGACAATTCGCCGCTAGGACAATTCACCGCCAAAACAACTCGCCGTGTGATACATGTTTTATCGCCATATACATACACCATTTATTTATAAAAAATATTTCAAATATAAGCTGCATGTTGTAAATTAATTATCAAATTTTCTTAGCAGTATTTGAAAATGTTTTCTTTTCCATTTCAAAAGTTAATAGAATGTTTTTTAAACTATTATATAAATATAGTGTGTGTTGTAAATTAACAATAAAATTTTCTTCTATTTGAAAGTATTTTCCTAAAAAAATGCTATTGGGTGTCAATTACAAGTTCGGGTGTCTTCTTAATACGTTTAATGATTTATAAAAATTACTTTAGTTTGAAACTAGTACTTCAGTGCAAATATAAGTTTCAACTACGAAGTCTTAGATTTTTATCTTAGGTAGGTTAATAAGATACATTTAATATCACCTCTTCATTTTCCTCTTCAATTCGTGAGTGCAGCCACCGGTGCTTGTGTTCATTTCCATATCATTCCTTGGTAAGCGATTGCATCCACGAAGTAGCTTTTCTGCATCCATGAGCATTGTCACGGACTGTTGGTTGGTTCCTATCTTCAAGGAGTCACCTTGCTTTCTGACTTCTTCTTCCAGTCCCTTGTATTTAATTTCCTTTTGACGTCAACTAGAAAGTCCTTCGTTTCGAAGCAGAAGTTTAATACTTCTAAGCTTATATAAATAGTTCTAATATATTTTTCAGCTTGAAATATTCTAACAGATATAACAAAAGAAACTAATTAATTGAAATAAGGAAATTTGTCAACTACTGTTTTACGTCAGTCTTGAGCATACAGAAACAAATCATTGTTCCAATTCATAATATTTATAAATATAAGTAAATCAAATATATGACGGCAAAACATAAATCACGCGGCGAGTTGTCCTGGCGGCGAGTTGTTCTAGCGGCGAGTTGTCCTCACGGCGAATTGTCCGCGGCGAGTTGTCCGGTGGCGAGTTGTCCTAGAACCCTCTCACATATAGAAGAGGAAAATGAAGAGGTGATAGTACAGGCAGGCCTCGTTTTAAGTTCAACTCGCTATAGTAAAAGTGGTACTTATTTCGAGTCATGTTTAGAAATAAGTACTGTTTGTAGACAGAGAAAACGGAATATTTTTTTGTGATTATTTCACGGTACTAAAAAAAATCAAATTTTTTATCCAGATGAGGTTGTTAGAAGCAATATTGGTTCAAAAATTCAACATGTCCTATTTTAGGATTAGTTCTGTGTTATTGCACGGTTCCATTTTCTCGAACACGTGAAAATCATTATATAATGATAATTATTTAAGTTTTATTTCAATTGGTATCCATGATACCAATTAGAATAGAAGTTAAATAATAATTATAATATTTTCTTTTCTGACGAGTTCAAAATTGTAGAACCAACCAATAACTTGGAACTTAGTACCCTACTACCAAAATAATTCATAGAGCATAAAATTGTTGTTTGATAAATAAATCACAATAATTATAGAAGTCTATGTATCTATTAATTACTCACCTATACTGAGTGAAAGTTAAGCTATGGATTGGTTTTAAAACATTTAATAAATGCACGACTTTAAACTTTCTTCACAGTCACAAACAATGAAAGACTGTATATTATTATTATTATTAATACTCTAATAACTCTAAAAGAAATTTTCCTCCTATAACTCATATAAAATGAGATATATAATCGAGGAGTGACAATTATAAATTTCTTGTTACTTTTCTTCGCTTTAGTTACCGTTTGGTAACTAAACTGAGTCGTGATTTGGTAACTAAAGCGGGGGATGCCAGTAAATGTAACATATTGGCCTACCTAAGACAAAAATCTAAGACTTCGTACTTTCAGTTGAGGAAAAAGGATGGTCTAACACCACCGTTTTCTTGCAAGATGGTCCACCACCACATTTTCGTATCTGTGTTCGCAGTTGGTTGGACTAAAAATTGCCGAAAATTTCTACTAACATGCGCCATGGACTTCACTTGACCCCTGAAAAAAATATTTTATGGGGGTTCATTAAGTAAAAATGTATACAGAGAAAAGTGACGAGCTAAAGGGAAGAATAGAAAGGGCATTTCAAGAGCATATCACAGAAGGAATGTGCCGGCAGGTTATGATGGGGTACCATGAGCGGCAAATTTAGAAATACCTGGAAATATAATTGGGGCATATTGATTCTTGTGCTTGAATATATATTCTGGTAGAATTTTCTTTCATTTCCACATAACTTAAAAGTACATATGAAAAAAAGGCGAAAGTGGAGGGTTGTATCTCTATTAGCTATATGTTTTATTGCGCTTTGTTATCGGTCAGCTCTAGCAAGAACACCCGGTATGATGGTTACACTTAGACTGAGCAAAACACTTTTATTCAATTATAAATCAATATACATATATATATATACTTATGTAAAAAGTAGAATAGATTCAGTCAAATGTTGGCAGGAATAAATTACTGTAGTAAATAGATGAAATTATTCTGAAACTGTCACCAAAGAGGAAATGTAAGATAAATCAGAATTTTTTCACAGGAGCGCAAATCAGGTTATCGTACTGTCGTGCTGAAAAACGTCTCCGAGGCAACGAGCGGAAAATACAAGTGTGAGGTGATGGGGGAGGCGCCTGCATTCAAGACTGCAGTGAAGATCAAGGAGATGACTGTAATAGGTAAGAGATGACTGTAATAGGTGAGAGATGACTGTAATAGGTGAGAGATGACTGTAATAGGTGAGAGATG
Organism: Caprella mutica; assembly: GCA_947561585.1. Lineage (NCBI taxonomy): Eukaryota > Metazoa > Arthropoda > Malacostraca > Amphipoda > Caprellidae > Caprella > Caprella mutica. The sequence goes on along the minus strand of CANNZV010001218.1, from coordinate 11,687 downwards.
ACTGTAATAGGTGAGAGATGACTGCAATAGGTGAGAGATGACTGTAATAGGTGAGAGATAACTGTAATAGGTGAGAGATGACTGCAATAGGTGAGAGATGACTGCAATAGGTGAGAGATGACTGTAATAGGTGAGAGATGACTGTAACAGGTAAGAGATGACTTCAATAGATAAGAGATGACTGCAATAGGTAAGAGATGACTGCAATAGGTGAGAGATGACTGTAATAGGTGAGAGATGACTGCAATAGATGAGAGATGACTTCAATAGGTGAGAGATGACTGTAATAGGTAAGAGATGACTTCAATAGGTAAGAGATGACTGCAATAGGTGAGAGATGACTGCAATAGGTGAGAGATGACTGTAATAGGTGAGAGATGACTGTAATAGGTAAGAGATGACTGCAATAGGTGAGAGATGACTGTAATAGGTGAGAGATGACTGCAATAGGTGAGAGATGACTGCAATAGGTAAGAGATGACTGCAATAGGTGAGAGATAACTGTAATAGGTGAGAGATGACTGCAATAGGTGAGAGATGACTGTAATAGGTGAGAGATGACTGTAATAGGTAAGAGATAACTGTAATAGGTGAGAGATGACTGCAATAGGTGAGAGATGACTGTAATAGGTGAGAGATGACTGTTATAGGTAAGAGATGACTGTAATAGGTGAGAGATGACTGTAATAGGTGAGAGATGACTGTAATAGGTAAGAGATAACTGTAATAGGTGAGAGATGACTGTAATAGGTAAGAGATGACTGCAATAGGTGAGAGATAACTGTAATAGGTGAGAGATGACTGCAATAGGTGAGAGATGACTGTAATAGGTGAGAGATGACTGTAATAGGTAAGAGATGACTGTAATAGGTGAGAGATGACTGTAATAGGTAAGAGATGACTGTAATAGGTAAGAGATGACTTCAATAGGTAAGAGATGACTGCAATAGGTAAGAGATGACTGCAATAGGTGAGAGATGACTGTAATAGGTGAGAGATGACTGTAATAGGTAAGAGATGACTGCAATAGGTGAGAGATAACTGTAATAGGTGAGAGATGACTGCAATAGGTGAGAGATGACTGTAATAGGTGAGAGATGACTGTAATAGGTAAGAGATGACTGCAATAGGTGAGAGATGACTGTAATAGGTGAGAGATGACTGCAATAGGTGAGAGATGACTGCAATAGGTGAGAGATGACTGTAATAGGTAAGAGATGACTTCAATAGGTAAGAGATGACTGCAATAGGTGAGAGATGACTGCAATAGGTGAGAGATGACTGCAATAGGTGAGAGATGACTTCAATAGGTGAGAGATGACTGTAATAGGTAAGAGATGACTTCAATAGGTAAGAGATGACTGTAATAGGTAAGAGATGACTTCAATAGGTAAGAGATGACTGCAATAGGTGAGAGATGACTGCAATAGGTGAGAGATGACTGCAATAGGCAAGAGATGACTGTAATAGCTAAGAGATGCCTACAATAGGTAAGATATTACTTAAAAGTTTTTTAATATCTAATCTCCATTACCGTTATTCACCCCCAGTCCCCCCGAAAAGTGTTCGCATTGACAATCACTGGGAGGAGAGACTCGGCACTCACTACTACTCTGCTGGCGAGAAAGTTGATCTCAAATGCACTGCCAGTGAATCCAAACCTAGAGCTAAACTCAGGTGGAAGATCAACGGAGAGTTTGTGAGTAATGGTAGCATATTATTCACATAGTAATCACTTATGCTTAGCTACAGAAGAGTTCCTTATAGTGAAATCCTGTATAGTGAATGTTAAGTTAGGAAGTAGCCTCTGTGATGATAGAGAGATGACTTACTTTATTGTATAGTTAGTATATAGGGTTACTTTTCTAATAAAAAAATACCTATGAAGAAGCATTTATATTTTATATTTATAGTTACTTCTTTAATTGAAATTTATCCGTAACGTTCATTTCCTTCTTGTTTAATATAAAATATGTTTAATGTATATTTTATATAAATTAATGTTTAATATAAAATATCCTGAACAGCTTTGATTGAGATGCAGGTTCTTTGAGCTAGATCAGCTAGACAGGGTCTTTATAATAGGCATCTCTCTATATCGCCCCAACACAACATTTCCTAATCTTTGACGATAATAATTCCGCGGTGTGAAAAAGACCGCCACGAGATATAAAATATTCCAACCCATCACTCGCTTCAAACGAATAAATTTATTGGAGTTAATTGGCCAGTCAACGGATGATATGAGACTACAGTCTCTATCCACACTACCGACCATTACATTTATTGCCAGTATGGATACCAGAGAGTGAGAGTATCAGGGATACGAGTGAGTGACGGTATCATGGATACGAGAGTATATAAGATACGCCATGTCGGCGGTGGCGGCATCTGCGTACCTTTAATATCTTCCTGCAATTGTTATTCATCGAAGTTAGCTTTATAATCATTTTCCCATCATATTGAATTTAAGTGGAAACCATTGCCTCTGATGAATATCTATACAGGACTAACTTAATTAATATATTCAAATTGTTTTAACTCTAACGCGTATTTGAACTGTGTGTAGGTATCGTTGGTATAGCCACATTGACGGGGTTATTGAAACTAGAGACTCTAATGAGATTAGTCGTAACTCATTTTCTACAATTTAACCTAATGAATCCAATTGCAGAACTAGTGACTCATCAGACATGTATTTTCATATCTCGAACAGATTGAAGATCACCTTACGACTCGTCATCCAGATCGCGTGGATCACGCTGATAGATTTATCACCTACCTTGGACTCAAGTTTATCGCGCCTGACTACTTCAGTCGATCTGTAGCGAGGGTGGAGTGTATCGCAGATGTGGAGGGGCATCTTGTTACGAACAAGACATTCCTCTACCTTGATTCTGCAGCTAGCGCTTTGTACAACCACCAACTGGCTCGAGCATCCGGTAAGTTACATCTTAGGATTTTTTTCATTGTCTAAGGGGCCCCGTACATAAGCGTCTTTTCGACGTGGGTCAATTACCGCATGACACTAAAATATCATGTCTCTCTAGTATGTGCTTCTTTTAAACGCAGGTTAAAAGAGTTAAAATATTTACAATTCAGGATGCTAGAAAAAGACGCTGCGGCAAAATGACGCTCGTGTGTTGGGACGCTTATGGTATTTTCAGTAATTTGATTAACATTATCTCTTATTTCAATACAATATAAAATAACCTCATTATTATTGATATTAGGTTTAATCTATCGGTAACAAAAGCGTTAAGGAAAGTCATCTCTTTTTCTATCATCAATATTATTCTTTAAAGTTTAAGAGTCTTGACGTTAGCCTGCATCCTTCAGTGCGATTGATAGCTAATCTTTTTCAAGAAAAGCACAAGCCATGTGTACGATCTATGGGTATAACTTGAGAGATTCTGCTCTGCTAATCTAAGAAAATTAGCCCAATACTGCTAATTAACTTTAGAAGCTAACTTGGGAAACAAGGGCACAGTCCCTCTCACTTCTTTCGCCACTTTGTTACTATGCTATTCCTACGGCACGGAGGCTGCTTACAGTTGACTGTAGGACAGGGAAAAGTACAGTGAAATGCTAAGGCAGTTGGATTCATTAAAAAAAGAAAAGAAAAAATATATCGCAAGACTCCTAAATTTGTAATCAAAAAAATATCTGAATTTGCTAACTGTTATGATTTTTTCAAATACTAACTTTTAATAAAATAATTATTAAAATATGATTAATTTATTTTATATCTTACTGTAAATATAAATATATTAGAAAGTGATATAAAACGAGTTATTTTGACCCACAATATAAGTCAATTAGCTGTAAAATTAATAATATAATTTATAAAAATATCTATTTTTAACAGACTTCTAAAATATATAATATCAAAAATCCAAATTTCACTAGAATTTAATCAAAATTAAATTGTCGTATCTCATTAAAATTAAACTGTAGTATGTCATTAAAATTTACCTGTAGAATCTTATTAAAATTAAACTGTAGTATGTCATTAAAATTAAACTGTAGAATCTTATTGAAATTAAATTGCAGAATTATAATAAAATTATTCTGTAGAATCTTATTAAAATCAAACTGTAGATTCTTATTAAAATCAAAATTAATATCTTATTAAAATCTAACTTTAGAATCTTATTGAAATCAAAATAATTTTTTTATTAAAATTAAAATCATATTGGAATTTTAATCTGATTGAAATTAAAAGTTAGAATCTCATTAAAATTAAAATTAAAATCTCATTAAAATTGAACTTTAGAATCTCAATGAAGTAAAACTGTAGAATCTCATTAAAATTAAAATGTAGAATCTTTTTTTTAAAAATCAACAGTAGAATCTTATTAGAAATTAAAATTAGAATCTTATTATAATCAAATAATTTTTTTATTAAAGTTAAAATCTTGTTGAAATTTTAATCTAATTGAAATTAAACTATAGGATCTCATTAAAATTTGAATTAAAATCATATTAAAATTAAACTGTAAAATCTTATTAAAATTAAACTGTAGAATCTTATTAAAATTAAACTGTAGAATCTCATTTGAATTAAAATTAAAATCTTTAAAAAATTGAACTTTGGAATCTCATTAAATTTAAATGCAAAATCTTTTTAAAATTAAACTGTAGACTCTTTTTGATTAAAATTAAGCTGTAGAATCTCATTGAAATTAAAATTACACTATAGAATCTTATGAAATTAAACTTAATTAAAATTAAAATTTAAAATCTCATTAAGGAGCTAATGTTACAGAATCTCGAGAAAAATGACACTGTAGAATCTTATTTAAATTAATTAAATTCCACAATTCCATTAAAATTACACTGCAGAATCTTATTTAAATTAAACTTTAAAATTAAACTCCAGAATAGCATTCAAATTACACTGTATACTCTCTTTTCTATCTTGCAAATGACTGTCCATTTCACCTTAGAAGTGACTGTCTCCAAAGCAAAGAAAGTGGTTATTAAATCCGTAGACTTTTTTCTTTTCTCCTTATTATACCAGCAACATTAACTCCTTCTGTCTGGCGACATTTGGAAACCTTTTCTCTGAAATTGAACTGACTTTCTTTAACTTCTTAAATATTAGCAAGTTGGAAGTTTTGATTTACTAATTATTTACTAATAATTAATTTCAACAGGTAAATGATTTTCTCCCTTCTTATGAATTATGTAAGAAGTTAGATGGGAAATATTTTTTTAACTAAGAATTATTTTAAATTAGTTAGTTTATTATTTTCTTACCTTGGCAAATATAACCAGTTATGTCATTAGGTGAATTCCGAGTTATAGGTCAGTTCCACATTCTCGAACATATGAAAAAAAATATATAACTTTTATAATTGGTATCCATGATACCTGCAAGTATCATGGATACCAATTAAAATAAGTATTATATACTATTTTCTTACGTGTCCGAAAATGTGGAACTGACCTATAATTTAGAACCTACCTTGTAAAGGCACTTTATTTTTATAGAATAAGTTAATATAATTAATTCTTTTTTATTTATTGCAGGCAATGAACTCGGTCTTCAGTGGCTGATATTCACCTCCCTAGTCATTCTTTTCTGCAAATAAAGTAAAACATCAAGAAATCACCAGTCTAAACAATAGCAACCTCTGCTGTGTGTGTGACGTCATAATCATCTTATGTGTGTGACGTCATCATCAACCATGGCAAAGATCAACCAAGAACCAGGGTAAGTTACGAGTTATTGGTCAGTACTACATCTTTGGTCATGTAAGAAAATTTATAACTTTTATTATTTTACTTTTATTGTAATTGGTTTCCTGTATGTATCATGGATACTATTAAAATTAAAGTTCAATAGTAATTATTACTATATATTAATCTCACATGATCGGAAATGTGGAACTGTCCGATAAATCGGAACTTCCCCAAGTCGATTTGCGATGCAGAACACTGTACGTTCCAACATGATGGAAATATTTAAAAAAATCAATTTGTAAATTGATGAAATTATTGAAATTACATTAGTAATTATTGTTAACACTACTTATAATGTATCCCTGATACGCTCTATCTTTGTATCCTGGATACAATTTCATCAGGGAAGTTAATCAATTAAATAGAGATGTAGTATATATGTATGTATATATAGGTTCTGCGTCTCGTTATTTTTAATTATTTATAAAATTGCATAGAAAGAAATTAGTTATGAATTTCATTAGGAGAATGGTTAACATTTTAAACACAAACCAATCCATTTAATTGTTATTATTTTTAAAGCTTCAGGCAATATTTCAAAGAGATTAAAGACACTTTTTAGTTCATAACTCAATTATTTCTCTAGACGATAAAAAAAACATCGAAATGTGACAATAATAGCCACAGGCAATTTGTTTTAGAAACCTCGTACACACGGTAAAACTTTGAGGTTTTTGTTTGACGTGACCACAGATTTTAAAATTGTGATGCAGTTGAACTCCTCTATAGTGAATGTAGTGTCCTGAGTAAGAAAGTATCCTCTATAGTGTATAGTGAACAAATTTTTGTTAAGTCTGCTATGAATAGCCAACAGTTTAAAAACGAATTTCCATTTTATGGGAGACATGAAAATTTGTTCACTATAGAGGCTACTTCCTTACTCAGGACTGAATATTCACTATACAGGATTTCACTATAGAGGAGTTCTATCGTAGACAATAGAGTGATGACGTCACTACAGCCAAGCGTTCATCTCATAAACTGAACACATGATGATGGGAAAATCTGTAACTGGGGTAAGTTCCGAATTATCGAACAGTTCCACAATTTCGAACTCGTAATTAAAATATATAATAAATAAAAGTTAAATAATACTTTTCGTGTCCGAAAAGTGGAACCGTCCGATAAGTAGGAACTTACCCTACAAGAAATATAATCGATAATGTATGTTCAGTTTTCCGAGAGTGAAATATTCTCTACGAAACTTATTAATGTAACTTACAAAATCTTTGTTTATTTTAATTATTATTTAATAAGTTACATGCTACATAATTCATAAAATACAATATTTTAATTCCTCCAATTGTAAATAAATAAATAGTAAATAATGCGATTACTAAATTGATATTAAATTTGTTAATTGATTGTCAATAATATTTTGTTTCCTTTTTAATTATTATCATCATTTATTATTACTATAGTAATTAAGTATTTTTAAATCAGTCTTAAGATCAAATAGGGTAAAGTGGCGATTTCCAAATGTGAATTAATTGCCGTATGACTTTTTTCAATGGATTATTGTTAAAATTAATGAATCATTTTTTTGCTAGCGTAAGTTACGAATTATCGGTCAGTACTACATCTTCGGTCATATAAGAAAAAACATTATAAAAATTATAACGATTAGATAGCACTGTGTAATAATAATAATTTTTATATCGTTTTTTTCTTATATGACCGAAGATGTAGTACTGACCGATAATTCGTAAGTTACCCTGATAACTTATTGAAATTTCCATTCGAAAGTCCATTTGGTAATTGTTACTTTACCCTAATGTTGTAAATATAGAGTAGTTAATTATGTATAAAATATAGTTTGCATTGAATATGTACTTTTAGGGATTAAAACATGATGACAATAGAATTTACGGTGATTTTTTTTTTAATTTAATAGAATTGTTATTAAGATCTAAACAATTTATTAAGTCTTATTTACTAATGTAGAACTCCTCTATAATAAACTCCTCTATAGTGAAAGTAGAGTCCAGAGTAAGAAAGTAGCCTCTATAGTGAACATGGCCATCAGTTTTAGGAAACTGATAGCCGTTTCATGCAGACAAAAAAATACAAGCTACTTCCTACTCACTATACAGGATTTCATTATAGTGGAGTTTTACTGTATAACTATTTTTTTGCACATAAATCAATAATCATTTTCAATAACTTTTCAGTTGAAAGGAGGTACCGATACATTCTTCATTGATAAAATAGTAACTCCTACCTGGCTAAAAGTAAAGAATATTGATTATGTTTCAGAAATATTATGACTTATATTCTCCATTACGGTAAATAGATCGTAATTTGACGCAAAATATCATAATTCATAATTACAGACACTATTGTCGGAATTTTCTGTCCGTAAAGACGATAAATGTTTTAAATTTATAATAAAAAATGGTTCGTAATCGTTTAAAATTCGACGATTTGCGCCTACATTTTTCTGCCTGGGCATTTGCATCAAAAGTAGCCTTTCCGTATCCCTGATACGCTCTATCTCCGTATCCTGGATACATGTTAATTACGATCATTGCTAAAATTGATATTAATATTAATACTTATATATTAATAATTAATATTGCTAGCAATTAAAATTGTACACATAAATAAAAGTAAATAGTATAGTTTTAGTTATATGGGAAATTAGCCATTTTGTTTAGGGAAAACTTTCCCTGAATTATTCTTTTGAACATTAAATTGATATTGAGTTATAAAATTGAAAAATCAATCAATTACGAGCATCAAATCAATTATTTACATTAATATTTTGAAATGATTTATCTCAATTAGATGTATAGTTAGGCACAATATTATTGACTGTAAAAATTATAATTGAAGTTATTTTCTATATACAAACCATGCATTCATTCACATTTAAATTATTTACAGTTGAAGTTTCAAACTTTATTTATCTTGTAAATAATAAATAAATTATTAAATTGTTAAAATGTTTATTGATCAGGCTTTGTAATATAGATGTAATGAATATATATATATTATATAATTATGATATAAATGCACTTTATCCCTCCTCATTCTACCAAAACCCCACCATAATCCTCTCTTACCCACCATAATCCTCTCTTACCCACCATAATCCTCTCTTACCCACCATAATCCTCTCTTACCCACCATAATCATCTCTCACCCACCATAATCATCTCCTACCCACCATAATCCTCTCTTACCCACCATAATCCTCTCTTACCCACCATAATCCTCTCTTACCCACCATAATCCTCTTTTACTCTCTTTAAAATATTCTATCCCTTAAATATCCCATACATGATCTTACATACTCCACCTTAATCTAACATATGCCTTACATAATCTACCCTGAACTCTATACATTCATACAACCTCCATAAACCACCATAAAACTAACAGAACCTCCATAAACCACCAAAAAACTAACAGAACCTTCCATAAACCACCAAAAAACTAATAGAACCTTCCATAAACCACCAAAAAACTATAGAACCTTCCATAAACCACCAAAAAACTAATAGAACCTTCCATAAACCACCATAAAACTAACAGAACCTTCCATAAACCACCATAAAACTAACAGAACCTTCCATAAACCACCATAAAACTAACAGAACCTTCCATAAACCACCAAAAAACTAATAGAACCTTCCATAAACCACCAAAAAACTAATAGAACCTTCCATAAACCACCATAAAACTAACAGAACCTTCCATAAACCACCATAAAACTAACAGAACCTTCCATAAACCACCATAAAACTAACAGAACCTTCCATAAACCACCATAAAACTAACAGAACCTTCCATAAACCACCATAAATCTAACAGAACCTTCCATAAACCACCATAAAACTAACAGAACCTTCCATAAACCACCATAAAACTAACAGAACCTTCCATAAACCACCAAAAACTAATAGAACCTTCCATAAACCACCAAAAAACTAATAGAACCTTCCATAAACCACCATAAAACTAACAGAACCTTCCATAAACCACCATAAAACTAACAGAACCTTCCATAAACCACCATAAAACTAACAGAACCTTCCATAAACCACCATAAAACTAACAGAACCTTCCATAAACCACCATAAAACTAATAGAACCTTCCATAAACCACCATAAAACTAACAGAACCTTCCATAAACCACCAAAAAACTAACAGAACCTTCCATAAACCACCAAAAAACTAATAGAACCTTCCATAAACCACCATAAAACTAACAGAACCTTCCATAAACCACCATAAAACTAACAGAACCTTCCATAAACCACCATAAAACTAATAGAACCTTCCATAAACCACCATAAGACTAATAGAACCTTCCATAAACCACCAAAAAACTAATAGAACCTTCCATAAACCACCATAAGACTAATAGAACCTTCCATAAACCACCATAAGACTAATATTACCTTCCATAAACCACCATAAGACTAATAGAACCTTCCATAAACCACCATACTAATAGAACCTTCCATAAACCACCATAGACTAATAGAACCTTCCATAAACCACCATAAGACTAATAGAACCTTCCATAAACCACCATAAGACTAATAGACCTTCCATAAACCACCATAAGACTAATAGAACCTTCCATAAACCACCATAAGACTAATAGAACCTTCCATAAACCACCATAAAACTAACAGAACCTTCCATAAACCACCATAAAACTAATAGAACCTTCCATAAACCACCAAAAAACTAATAGAACCTTCCATAAACCACCATAAGACTAATAGAACCTTCCATAAACCACCAAAAAACTAATAGAACCTTCCATAAACCACCATAAGACTAATAGAACCTTCCATAAACCACCATAAGACTAATAGAACCTTCCATAAACCACCATAAACTAATAGAACCTTCCATAAACCACCATAAGACTAATAGAACCTTCCATAAACCACCATAAGACTAACAGAACCTTCCATAAACCACCAAAAAACTAATAGAACCTTCCATAAACCACCAAAAAACTAACAGAACCTTCCATAAACCACCATAAGACTAATAGAACCTTCCATAAACCACCAAAAAACTAACAGAACCTTCCATAAACCACCATAAAACTAACAGAACCTTCCATAAACCACCAAAAACTAATAGAACCTTCCATAAACCACCATAAGACTAATAGAACCTTCCATAAACCACCAAAAAACTAACAGAACCTTCCATAAACCACCAAAAAACTAATAGAACCTTCCATAAACCACCAAAAAACTAACAGAACCTTCCATAAACCACCAAAAAACTAACAGAACCTTCCATAAACCACCAAAAACTAACAGAACCTTCCATAAACCACCATAAGACTAATAGAACCTTCCATAAACCACCATAAAACTAACAGAACCTTCCATAAACCACCATAAAACTAATAGAACCTTCCATAAACCACCAAAAAACTAATAGAACCTTCCATAAACCACCATAAAACTAACAGAACCTTCCATAAACCACCATAAAACTATAGAACCTTCCATAAACCACCATAAGACTAATAGAACCTTCCATAAACCACCATAAGACTAATAGAACATAAGACTAATAGAACCTTCCATAAACCACCATAAGACTAATAGAACCTTCCATAAACCACCATAAAACTAACAGAACCTTCCATAAACCACCATAAAACTAACAGAACCTTCCATAAACCACCAAAAAACTAATAGAACCTTCCATAAACCACCATAAGACTAATAGAACCTTCCATAAACCACCATAAGACTAATAGAACCTTCCATAAACCACCAAAAAACTAATAGAACCTTCCATAAACCACCATAAAACTAATAGAACCTTCCATAAACCACCATAAAACTAATAGAACCTTCCATAAACCACCATAAAACTAATAGAACCTTCCATAAACCACCAAAAAACTAATAGAACCTTCCATAAACCACCATAAAACTAACAGAACCTTCCA